>JANRGW010039182.1:0-12676 GCA_024733675.1 Psilopsiagon aymara
CCACCACCCCCTCCTAAAAGAGCTGCCGCGGTTTAAGCTGTAAAACAAGCAGTTTTGTTCACTCACTTACCCCTCCTGCTCCCCACACACTCCAAAAGGGGGGGGGGCGGGGGGAATGGGACATGTGAGAGGGGAGGTGGACATCAGTTGAATTGGCTTCTTGGTCTTGTGACTTATTTAAGGTCATATTTAATGCACACTGAGAAAAAAATTTAAGTCATAATATTTAAGATGCCACTTGTTTTGTTCATAAAGACAGAACAGTTGACTCTAAATTTGGTCTCCCAAGTTCTGTGGTTTTATTTAAAATAAAAATTACTGGATTTTTTTTATTTAATAAAATTTAGTGTCAGAGTTTGGGTTTTATTTTCTCTGAATTTTGTCAGCTTAAAAAAAAGGTCATTTTCGACCTGCAAAACACATGAAGGTGGGAGTGATTCTCCTGCAGTTTTTAGATATTCTGCCATGCGACTAGTGCCCCTCTGTCTCTCACAGGATAGTATTTGCTGTTTGACTGGTCTATTGGGTCTTACTTTTTCTGATACCAGCCCATGTTTTCAGTTCTGCTTTGTGTTTCAAGTAGCGTGAACTTGTTGGAACACCAGGCAGAGTTGCTTTGAGGTCTCTTTCATTTGATTGTTTCTGTAAATCTTTTACTTTTTTCCTAGATAAAACTTTTTCAAAATTAATGTTTCAAAGTATTTTTTATGCAGTTTCTTTAGTTTTAAAAATCAGTTTATGAATAGTGGGAGATACATATTTTCTTTTTGTTGTCACACTAGCTAATTATATGTACATATTCTTCATAGTTTCAGCATTGGCAAAGTTTCCAGTTAGATCACCAAATAGGTTTCAGATATGTTTATTAACTGCCCTGGCTGTGAGGAATGAACATTAAAATCATCTGTTTCATTTCTGTTTTACAGTGTTGTATTCCTGTCATAGTAAAACATGAGCTTTGAAAGGCACAGCAGTGTAAAAATCCTATTCAAAAACTCCCTCAATCAAAGATTTAAGTATGACTATATGTGCATTGGCAGACTTATATTTTGGGCAAGTGCTTGTTACTGTGAACTAATAGAACAAATCCTAAAACAGTGCTAAGCTATAAAAAGTTGTGTGAAACCTAGGTAACAGAATTCTGATCTTACAATTTACAGCTGAAAGAGCACAACAGATTTGGGAAAAAGATGAATTCCAGCTCAATATGAAGGACCTTCTTGGACTATTTCCTCCCACTCTGAGCTATGTCAGTCCAATACTACAATGTAGGTTGGCTTGTTACAGTACGGATCAGAAAACCCACTTGGGAAACAGAGGTGGGATTGACACTGCAGAGGAGGTACTTTCAGTAATTAAATACTTGGATACAGAGAGACAGTTGGTGCTCCAAAGAGCTTTAAATAGCTGCACTATGTGATGAAGCGGGTACCAAAATGGAGGAAATAATGGAGCCTTCTGTGCAATAGAGAGCTGGAGAGGATGAGGTGTGCAAAGAAGGACTCAACAGCTAGGAAGTGGGATAAATGAAGACAGCAAGGGAGCATGAAGCCCAGGTAGTTGAAATGAAAAGTGAGGGAGAAAGGAAAAAATATAAATATGCAAGGCACTAGCAATGTCCAGGGAATTACAGAAGATGAGAAAACAATTGGGAGACCCCTGAGATTTTAGTTGCTGGTATGTATCCTGGGTTCAGTATGGAAAAATGTGTCACTGTTTTGATCAGCAGAAGTCTTGAGTACTGATCCAAAGTATGGAAACTGCAGAATTGTTACAGCTTGTGAGGAGCTTTAACAAAGGGAAAGAAAGACCAGCCTCACTGGGTGGGCTTTTCAGGGTCGCTGTGCTGATAAGGCTGAGCAAACTGAAAGCAGCTTTCCAACTGGAATTCATCTGTCCTTGGTCTTGTTCCTTCCCCTTCTTTGGGAATACTCTAATGTGTAAACATTTGGTAGAAATTTTCCATAGGCTGCCTAGACTGGTACCCGGATCATATGATTTTTTTTTTTTTAATTTTTCTATTTAGTATTTCTCCCCGAATGCATGTTATTTCAAGTGTGCTAAGAGTAAATATATTTGCTGCAAAAGTGGTTATTTAGGTGACTGGAGATTTTTTACCTTCTTAATATTTTTCTCTGTCAAACCTACAAACAAGTTGAATCATACAAGTCAAGTCATGGAATAGTTTGTGCTGGAAGGGAGCTTTTCAAGATCATGTAGTCCAATTCCCCTGCCATGATCAGGGACATTTTTCACTAGATCAGCTTGCTCAAATATGTTCAGAAATCCAGACAACATGGTTACGCGCCAGGCATGTTCAAAGTTAGAAGCTCCTTTAGCCCAGTCCCTATCTGAGATACTTGGACACAGGGTGGTAGATTAGTGGGGAAAGTAGTTTACTAGGCTTGTACGATGTCCCTTCTTCCCTGGTATAAACCAAGCTTATTCACTATACAGCAAGGGCAGTATTTACTAGCTGTTACTAAGAAATTAATAAATGTAGTTATCCGCAGCATTTAGAGTGGGATAACTTTTAACGAACTTTTTTAAAATTAATGTCGTGAATGGTTGTTCTTCCTAATCTCTTGAGTCCACAGAACAGTCATGCATTGCACCCAGAACTGCTGTGTTGATCCTTTAAGGATGTTCTGTCAGTGGCTTTTTAAACTTCAAACATGTAATCTGATAATCCTATAGGTGCTATTTTTAATATGCAATTTTAGTTTTAAATAGAGTAGGCTTTTCTCTTTAAGATTTAGTGCTTTTCCTTATTCTTAAATTTGGCACTGTTAAAATATTCAACTAGTTTTATTTGCAGATAGCGAGTCTCATTTCTAATCAAATATTTGGCTCCATGAATCATAGGCACTTGATCTTAATAAGATAATGTATGCATCTGTTGACTGATGTAGGTCTCAGTGTGCAAATGTGATCTGTTCAGGTTTTTTGCAGTTAAAACTGCCTGAGATAAAAAATTAGGTTCCTTCTTTTGCTTTTAAATCTCTCAACCAAATTTTAATACCAGAGTTAATAGCTGCTGTTGGGGTATGGTTTCCCGTCTTCTGAAACACTCATGGCTCAATGCTAAATTGAGTTAGATTACTTCTGTGACTGCTAAAGCCAACTCTGTATGTTTTTGTGACACTACGCGATCAGTAGCAATGTTGTGAGTTGCTCTGGAGAAAATATTGTTAACAGAAAGGTGGGATTTGCTGCTCCTAACCTTTTCTGGCTAGGAAACTCAACCAGTATAATACAACTGCTGTAATTTCTCATTTCTACTTTTTAACCAGCTACTGTCTTGTAATGTAGTTTACTTACAGAGTCCAGCAACTGTTGTAGCACAATCTTAGCTTTTGTGATTCATACCCCAAATGCAAACTTGCTGCAAGCTCCTCTTTAAGCCACAGTTACCAGCCTCTGATAGGTGTTGCCAAGGCTTTGTGTGACTGCTAGAGTTAATTGGTCAGTGGTTTGCAGTGACTCACAATAACGTGAGTCTTCATGTGGAAAGAGCTAAAGACTGAATATGATAGATAAATGCTGGAATGACAGCTGAGCTCTGCAGTTTAAGTGGCCAAAATCACAACTACAGTTTAATTCTCACCAACTACAGTCCTGGGGGCAGTTACATGCAAAATCTGAAACAGCTTAAGGAAAAGTTGAAAGTCTCTGCACTTTGCAAATATTAGCTGTGTCAACAGAGCTAGGAACGATATGGAAAATGCTTCAATTCTGGTTTTGGCAGGTAAAAGAGAAACCACATAAAATATTTAAAATGTAGTGAAGAATGACGAGTCTGTGTTACATTAATGGCTACATCTTTGTGTTTCACTTCAGTTTGCTATTTTCATTGGTTTTCTTTGTCTGCACAACTCTATTGTGGAACAGATTCACCTCTTATATTAGGACTGGGAGTCAAGATACAGCTGAGGAACTGACCCAGAAGCATTAGTAAAATTCTGCATTGAAATTTGTTCTCTTTCTTTTTTCTTTTTTCTTCTTTCTCTCTCACCACAGAAGTCTAATAATGGTAAAAGTATTAACACTTTGCCTCCCCATTTTAACCTCCAAATCTTCTGGAGATTCAAATCAGAAAATAATAATAGAAAAAGAAAGTGGCCATTTGTTGTTAAAAGTAGGCTTGTAAGGCTCAGAAATTAACAGGTGCTTTCACATCAAGACAAGGTAAAAAGACATTGCCAATACAACTCTGGCCTTGAATTCAGATGTGCTTCAGCATGCTTCTACGTGTCAGAAGACTTATTGATGGTATTTATGTTAATTTCCTTGCTGTGTGTGTTAACTGCATTTCTCTGTATTTAACATTTTTGTGATAGTCTCAGTTGCATTTCAACTCATATATTTTGTGTGCATTTTCTTTAGATAAGTCAGACTACTTAAGGCTGGCAGGGGTAACAATGGAAGGGCAGAAATTAGTAAGAAATTATGAACAATCCAGCCCCTTCAATCTCAGCTACTTTGTAGTAACATAGTCATAACACTGCTGTGTCTTCTGCTGATGTCCTTCAATCTCAGTTTTTAAATTAAAATGATGAGAGATAGCTGAGCTTCTTACGGCCCTTTTCTTCCTGTCCATGCTCTTAGGGCTTTATGCAAAGCTGACAGAAAGAGCAGCTACAAGAAGAGTGCTAAAGGCAAAGTTGTCTACATCTAGAGGTATTTCTGCAGTCTGAGTAAAACATTGACTTTGGTAAAGAGCTCTCTGGGCGTGCCTTCTTCACTATGCATATGATGAAAAAAATCACAGGAAAGATGTATATGGTAGAGTGGCATCTTTTCACTTAATCTATAATTTTTATGCATAATTACTTTTTAGAAAAAAAAATATTCCTATATATCCTTAAAGACTTTTAAAGGTCTATGGTGTATATTTTGTATCTTTCAGTGCATTTAATCCCTGTGAACTCTGTCAGGGAAGATGGGTTGAGCACTAAGAGCCGAAAGAGAATAATGCCTGATTTGCTGACTGAGCCTCCTGCAATAGATCCTGTTTATGAAGCTCATGTTTATTGCAACATTCCCACCATTGCAGAACGCAGCATGGAAGGTAAGCTTTGTGAATGCAAATGACAGCTTATTTGCTTGTTTCTACATGGTGCCATTGGAAGTGATAACTTTGTGTATTATCAGTTCTTTGGTGATTGGAGAAGGAACAGCAAATGCCAGGTGGTTGCTGAATTCTGTTAAATCATTCAAAATATGCTGGTTTTCTTCCCTTTATATCCTCTCTGTCGTGTTGATTTTTGGAAGTGGTTTTATTTCCAGTCAGTGGTCAACTGGAGGCCCAAAACTGAAAGGTGTGGGAGAGATACAGGTATTTAATACTTGAACTGTAATTCTTATTACAAGTGAGCTGCATTGTAAACAGTTGACTTGGAATTGTAGAAAATACCCTAACCTCCAAAACACAGAAGTAATTAATTTTAGAACTACAAATCGGTTGTCAGCTAGAAGGCACATTTGCATTCTTGCCCTGGCGAGACAGCAGCAAGTTATTCTGAATGAGTTCCTTCATTAGAATATCCCACCAACACATATAAAATAAATTACAAACTGGTTTATGAAAATGTTCCACATTAGAAATGCTGCAGAATCCATCATTATGCTAGTGGTCTGGAAGAGAGGCATTATAAAAGTGGGTCAACGTTATCATGTTGGTGGAGTCAGTGCTTCAGTAATGTCTTGTTTGGTTGCTGGACTTTAGATGTATTGTATAAAATGTACTAAGAACCTGAGTCTTGCCTAAGTTGTCTTGCAGTTTAAAGTGGAAATCCTTCTTGAGATGGTAAGTTGTCATCTCTTAATGGGAGTTTTCTTTCATTGCATTACCAAAGCTATAAATATGATCATATCTGCTCTGTTTTATTAAAGAAAATACATTTGAAGGAAAGATTCAGAAAACATTTTTCTTATCTTTTAACTTCTTTTTCTCTCCTTTTTTCTTGGGGTTGTTCCCCCCTTTCCCCCCCCCCCCCCCTTCTGTCTTTGCTTTAGGGCACGCACCTCATTATTTTAAGCTAGTATCAGTTCAAGTGTTGATTCGACATGGTGATAGGTATCCACTCTATGCCATTCCCAAGACAAAGAGACCTGACATTGACTGTTTGCTGCAGCCTAACAGGTAAAATTCTTGGTTTTCATCATTGCTAAGTGTGTTTTACTTGATAATTATTTCTTTCCTCTTCAGGAAACAGTTTGTGCAGCCTGAAGTACATTGTGACTTCCTGTGCGTTGTCATGGATTATAAAAAAAACCCCACAAAACAACACTGCATCAGTACAATTTCCTTGGAAACAAGAACTATTATCTGTTACCGGTTCAGATCAGAAGAAATTCTTTGTATTTCTTTAAAATGCAAAACCTATTTCATTGAGTATTTAGGTTACCATTCCTCTTAGATAAGCTTCTAGATTTTTTCTAAATGCATGTGCAGTATTTGAGAATGTCTCTTCAGCTAAGCATACTTCCTTTTGTGTGAATACAAACAGGTCTTAGTTCATCACTACCATAGGAAAATGAATATTTGTGGTTTGTTATTATTTTTTTCTTTTCAGAAATACAGGTTAGCATAGTTCCTTCATATTAGTGGTCAAACTCATTAGTTAAAGTCAATGTTCAGAAAAAATATGGAGGTTGTACATGTAACAATTAAAATAAAAGTCAAACAGAAAGTACACTATTTGCTACTTGAAAACAACACTTTAGTTACCATTCACTGTTTAAAACTGTCACACTTTATTTGTATCTAAATGTCATTAAAACATAAACATTCACCTCTCTATTTCAGTATAGTGTGCTTCTAATATCGTGTCTTTGTAGATTTCGGATGCTTGTCTTCATACATGAACCCTTGTGAGCTGTAGCTATGAACTTAATTGCTTCTCTTCCTTGTGGAAGAACCTTTCTTTCTTTTTTATCTCATTGATAAAGAGGAATTACAGTGTTAGAGCAGTAGAAAAAAACAGTGAGGATGTAAATCACCAGCCTTTGTCTTAGCTTGCATGACTATGTGAGGTTTTTCTCCTTTTAAATAGGATCTGTGGTATTGTTTGGGTTTGTTTTTTCCAAACAAAAACTGAGGACTTACCAGTGAACCTACTGTGTAATTACAGTTTTTCTTGGTATTTTTCTTTTAACTATCAGATGTGCTAGCAAAACTTCTAAGCAAATCTACGCATTTATGCTGCTGCCCACTCAGCAGTGTCAGGTGTGGATATTTCAGTAACTGGGAGCTGCATCTGCTTTGTGCACTTGCACACATTACTCAAGAAAAGTGGCATAGATACACTGGTATACAAAGCAATGCAGATATACCATAAATACTTTTTTTGAGAACAGCATGGAATCTCCTGTCTTTAAAGAAATAACATTCTTGCTTTTCAGTTATTCAGAATTGGCTTTACTCAGTCATGCTGAAAGTGTTGATGGAACACTGAAAGTACATTTCTGACTTAGATATATCAAATGTTTCTTGTTTTGATAGATTCATGGGCTGTGTTCCTTGAAATCTGAGTAGCTTCCTGTCATCAATAGCATTTATGATTTTTGTCTTTTATACCTGAAATAGTTTGTCCTTGCAGCTTTTCCCTAATGTGCTTTTAACAGATGAATCTCTCTGAAGGAAAAGATGGATTATGGTACACTTTTACACTCCTGGGTTCATGATTAGCTAGTCTACAGCAGTTCCATTTGAAAACATGAACCAGTTTTCATAATTGGTCCTGTTTCAGTTTCTGGCTCAAGTATATTAAAACCCAAACACAGTTGTGATATTGCACAGTAGGAATGTTGCTTAAATACACTGAAGTGACATGAAAGCATACCTGAAGCTAATTAAGTATACCTTCATCTCATAAAGCTGATGGGACACTTGATTAAAGAGGGTTGCCTAGTATCTAGTAGATATGTACAGTAGGAGACACAAAGGCTGGCAGAAAATGATAAGAAAATTGGATTTTTCTCTGAAGAAAGCTGAAATATGTTGCTTTTTTCTCCAGATACCTGGCTGCATAGAAAAATTGTGCTTGTTATTAGTAGGTGACCTGAAATCTGTAAGGCTTGCAATGCTGTATTCAGTTGTGGTCAGTGTTGTAATGCTATTTGGCATGAATAATTGAAAAATAACCATTACTGCTGAATCAAGAGCAACCCTACAAAAATGTGAAACCATGACCAGTTTTCACCTGTATGTGTCTGCCTGTTGATAGGTAACAGGTACTTAGGAGCTCCCAAGTTATATTCATGCTACTGTACCTACCTGCCTACGTTTTGGATGAGGATCTAAACAGATTTAAAGTTTCCTCTGATACCATATTGGTTGCTTCTTCTTCTGTTGCTGGTTGCTTCTTTCTCTATTGTTGGTTGCTTCTTTTTCGACTTCCTCCACAAACCCCTTATTTTGTGAAACTAGCATTCAGTGGTCCTATCTAACATCCTCCAAGAGAAGTTTGACTTCTTTGAGAGGTGTCCAAGCCCAACAGTGTTCTGTGCCGGCTGTGAGCTGACTGGCTTTCTGAAATCAGATATGCAGCTCTGAGATTGCAGACAGGAGACCAAACATCAGTCATCTCTGCAGTAGGTTTAACCGACCAATTAATTTCTTTATCAAGATGAAAAATGAATCATCTGCTAAAGCTATGATAACATTTTTAATGACCTGCCTGTAAGGGCTGAGGTTATTCTCAGCATGAAATACTGAGTAAAGAAATACGATCCAGATTCCTTTTGGACTTCTTACAGACTGTGATCTTCTGATCTTGCTCAGTATCTGTCACATTAGAATGTATGTGAGAGCATTTTATTGCAAAGATGTTAGCTGCAAGTGGCAATGTTGTATGAGAAGCTGTATTTCGCAGTATTACAGTGCCATGTGAGACCTTGGTTTTGTAGTTGCCAGAGAAGTTTTTATAGCTGTTTACTTCAGTTTCAGGCAAGGAACACAGCATGAAGGCCCTGAACTCAGGAAAACTATCCATAAAAGGCAGAGAAGTAATGCAGCTTTTAACGTTGCCAACAGAATCACCAAGTCAAGCAGATAGGAGGGCACAGTCTCAGGATGTGATGAGGCCAGCAGTGTAGATACTCTTGGCTGTTACTAATTTATGAAGCATTAGAACATCAGTGTATAGATAATACCTCCCTTACCATTCACAGCTGCTGAAAATGAGTGGAGAACCAAAAAGACTTTGTCTTCTTGAGAGCAAAGTTTATGTAAAATAGAATCTCCTGGCTGACTTTGAAAAGGCAGCAGAAAGATTAAAGGAATTGACTCTGTTCCATGCTGTCCAGATGTGTTAAAGCTGACAAAGCTAGAATTGTTAGTTTCTGCCATTGTTTTGAATGGAACATTTATTATTTCAACATCAGGAAGCTATTTGCTGCGTTTGGTTGTTAGGTCTATATTCTTTTCTGATACAAATTTGGTGCTCAATTGTGAACATATTTATGTTAAGAGTCTTACAAGATATAATTGCTACCTTTGAATTGAAGGTTTCGTTATGCTGTATGGCTAAGACATCTGAAAGTCTGCCTTATTTAAGCTTTCTTGACTTCAGTTTCAGATAAGTACGCTGCTCATATTCAGTCTGTTCTTTATTTGACTTGGCATTCAGCTGATGGAATTCATTAATTAAGTAGATTATGCTACAGGCCCATGGACTTCTAATGAGTATGCAAAATAGCCTTGAGGTCACACTTCAGTTTTGTGAATTATGGATTGTGACATGTAAGTGTGAAATGAATATAAGCAAATGGATTAAATGCTTTGGAGATTTCTTCCATCTAAAACTTCAATTAGTATTATTGTCATTGTTCTGGAAACAAATTTCCAAAGGGAGCTGAATAATACATACTTTTTTTCCTCAAGAAAATTAATGGAATGATGTTACAAAAATCCTTTCATTGTAGTGTCTGCTTATGGCAGGAATAAATTAATCTTTTACTTTTGCCCTTTGTATCTCATAGGGTCAAAACTATAAATGTACTATACTACATATAAAATGCAAAAGTATTTAAGTATATACTTATAAAATTATAAATATATAGCATATAAAAATATGCAATGTTTCTTCATTGAGTTTGTGTGTAAGACAGTGAAGAAATGCTTTTTGAAAGATGCTATTGTTTCATAGTATCCTGGCTTAATTAGCATATGCTTTGAGGCATTTTGAAAGGTGTTGATGTTAATCATAAGAAGCTTAGTAACAAACATTTGAATTTTAGGTTCAGTATGCACATGTCTTGAGACTGCCAGAAAGATGAGAGCAAAAAGTGTGGGAGAGGCGAGTATCATATTGTAAGCTAAAGGAGGTGTGGATTTGACTTGGAGGGAGGTCAAAGCATGATGCAGGCCAGAATTAGGTGAAGAAAGGTCTCTTGAGGCCTATTCTGACTTCTCTAGAAACTCAGCAGAGCAATGAAGTAGACTGGATCACTATAGTGTTATAAAAATGTAAAGGCTCTAAGACCTTTATGAATAAATATGCCCCAACAGTACTGATGCTATTGTAACTATCTGTTTTGTAGACTGCAATAATTTATTGTTGGTTTTAGTGGCTCTTTCATTCATTTGCCTTCTAAAAGAAAACAGTATAGTCCTTTGATCTAATGCTTTTTTTGTCTACTTAAACTTCACAGAAAACACATGTTATTTTTGCTTGAAGTTATAATTTTTTGCATTTTAAGTAAAAATGGAAGGGGCTTCCCTTTGGTTCAGTTACCAGACAGAATCTGGTTTATCTATTGTATGATTACAGAAAGGTAACGTTCCTCTGTCCGAAGCTTTGTGTGTGCCTGGTGTGGTCGTGTTTACTCACCAAGTGACACACTGAGAGTTCTGCAACTCTCTGTGAGATGTTCGTCCTCTGCAAATTCTGCATTTATTAACAAAAGTGACAGTTGCATAGATAAATGCTATTTGGGAAGGAAAAAGTTATATCTCATTTTTATAAATGTCCACTTCCACAAGTTCTTTGTTGTGACGTGTGGACCTCAAAACTCTACAGCGCTGTAGAAGGACAGCACTGTGGAGTTACAGAGGTAAGATGAATAAAAAGTTTACCTCTCCTTAGTTCTGCTTGTAATTAAATGACACAGAAATTAATCTCAATAATTACATTTTTTTTCTGACAGTTTCTTTTTAATCATAACCTTGGCCAACATATTTTTTTTGTATGTAGCATTTTGCATGGTGGCAAAAGCACGTTATTTATACCACTCTTGAATTTTTATGAACATGTAAATAATTAAATAAACTATAGTTGCCTCTAGTTTTGTCAAGATGATGTCTTTCCACATCTGTTCCTTAAATTCTGTAACTTGGCAATTTTTTGAGATATATGGTCTCAAATTTGTGTATAGTTCAAAAGAGCATTCAATTTAATGAGCTGGAGGACAGAGTGAGTGCTGTGGTTTGTTGACCATCAGGTTGGTTGAAGAGATAAGGCTTACGCTGTACTTCATTTTACAGTATACACAGTAGAAATAAGGCAGCGGATCAGTGGTCTAGTAGCTTTAATAGGAAAGAATGATAAAGGAATCTCAGCCTGTTCCTACTGAGGAATTAATTTTGATAAAAGTAATTCTAAAATTAATAACTGTAATGATTAAAGGGTGGGGAAATTTTACCCAAATTGACCTTGTTGGGTCTGTTTTGCAGTTTAGGTCTAAAGAAGGAGCAAAACTAGATCTGATTTCTATTTATGTTTTAATTTTTTAATAAAACCAATTTCTGCTAACAAGGATCAGAAGGGAAGCAAGTATTTCAGAAGTAGACAATGTAAGTCAATAGTATTTTCCTGAGTGATCCTGAGACAAGTAGCCCTGAGAAGCAAGGATAATTTTCTTTTTGCTCTGAATTAACTATGAAATCTAGCAGTGGTCTTCATGCTGTGCTGATGATGGTAATTTTTAAACGAAGTCAACCAGCTCAAAGAGCTTACTTTTTACCAAAAGAGGCTTCCATGCACTCAGTCTGAGCATCGCTTTATCTAAGGGCAGAAAGCCCCATTGTCTCCCAAACAGGTTCCTAAATATTGACCTTGAAATCTTGAATTCAGTTAGTCTTATGGGGTGGGGTACAAGAATGTCCTGTAATAAAGTTGTTGTTCTACTGCTATGCAAGATTTGAAGGTTTGCTGTATAATATCTTTAAACCTAATGAGGAACTGTGTGACTAAGGTTTCATGCATTTGCATGTCTATAATAGATGCAGTAGATGCATTTTTGTGCACGTTTCTGACACAGTGTTTTGTACCATTATAGCGTAACCATTCAAAATCTATCAGCAGATTTTCTGAGGTGTCATGTACATATGCTCACTCTGGTACTATATTTCTCAATTTACTGTGCTAATTCAGAACAACCAGCAAGTTAATGTTCGCTTCTCATAAATAAATAAGATGGATAAATGCATAAATAAACAAATCAATCAATCAATCAAAAAAAAAACCAACCACCACATTTCTATATTTTTTTGTATCTCAGCTCCTCAAGGAAGAAGGAAATTGTTACTAAACGATGAAAGGATGTCAGCTCAGTTGCTGGCATTTGAACCATAGTTCAAATGGTTGCACAGGATAGAATCATAGAATAGTTAGGGTTGGAAAGGACCTTAAGATCATCTAGTTCCAATTCCCCTGCCATGGGCAGGGAC
>JANRGW010039184.1:0-10786 GCA_024733675.1 Psilopsiagon aymara
GTTGCATTCTTTCGATTCTCCTTCCCATCCCTCCAGGAGCAGAGGGAAGAAAAAGGGGGAAGTAAGTGAACAAACTGTGTGGCTGACTTATGGCTTAAACCATGACAACTAGCTATGATTACTTAGAAGGAGGTAATGCCCTCCCCTCCATAAATTGATGGTAACCACATCACTCCATTTTCTGCAAGACTAAAGCCCCAGTCTAGTCCAACAGCGCCTAATCCAGAAAAAATGCTTGTCAACACACCAACACCTATTAAATCACCCAGCTGGTATATCTCACAGTGTTTTCTGACATTCAAACTGTACTAGAGCCACAGCTATTCCTGTGCAAGATGCAAAACTGGCTGCTAAGGCACCATTTCCAGAAAAATCACATGCCTGAGCTCATCTTTCTCTACAAACCTTACCACAGTAGTCAGCCATAACTTTTTAATAGCTATAGCAAATCCCACACAAAATACTGATGAAACCTTCTATCACGCCATGAATATATCGTTTCTTAAAAAAAAAAATATGTAAAGCAATACAGTTAAAACTTGAAAAAGTATCACCATCCAGATGACACTCTACATGCAACATTTTGGTCTGTCATAACAAAGAAAGGTTGGAGAGAATTTGCAAGGAATATATGAAACTGATTACTCACTGACTAACATGGTTTTTTACATCGGTTCTTTCACAGGTCACCAAGCAGTTAAACATAATATACCATGAAGAAGCTATCCTTTGCATTACTATTAACCTGATGTTATCCTGCCATTCTAAACTCACATTAGCTATTTGCTTTTATTACTGTTCTTTCCATGGCCAAATTAATGCACTACTGCTGCACAACACATTTTTTGCAAGCTGCATAACAAGTATAAAAACGCAGCATGGAGATGAAAAAGAGAATTTCCTGTTTCACTTTATGACTCCGTCAAAACCATCCCAGAGAACACAGGGAATATTATTTCCCATAAATATCAAAACATATCAGGAAGCTGCATACAACAGGAATGCATTCAGAGAAGTGCAATTGTTTTAAGCTGGAAAACCATGGCTAAGAGTTCAAAAAATTATCAGCAATGTAACAGAGACAAAAAAAAAACGTTTATGCCTGCCTTAGGCTGCCTCATATTTTTATGAGTTAAATATAAAACCGCTGGACATGAGGACAAGGCTATGAAACACAAACAAGAACTTTTTCCTGCACTACAAGACTAACTTAAACACCAAATTTTCAGGAACTGAGGTAAAATAAGGCATTAAACTCAAAAGCTTCCTTACATTAGAAACACACAAGGATCAAAATGAAAAGTTAAAAGCCTATAATCACAAATGGTAATAGAATATTCCAGGCAACAGTACATCACTGAAATGATGGCTAAGAATATGACGAACCAGAGAAGAGTGTTCTTGCATAATGCTGCCTAATGGTACAAATCCCTTCCCAGACATGTGTTTTATACCCACAGGTAAAAAAGTGTGAGGAAGGTTCATAGTTAATCCCATTCCTTCAAATTCCAAACCTGTGCAAAACACTACAATTAGTTCTGTTTTCCCTGTCCTCAGCTACTGCTTACTTTACAACAGCAACAGATCCCAGTGAGCCAGTTATGATTTGTGCACAACTTCTGCAGGTCCCCATAATAATGCACCAAGCCAAAAGAGTGACAATTCAAACAAGTTCCTGGATGCTGAAAAGCCAGATTTTAACAGAGCCCATTTAAACGGAAAAAAAGGAAACAGAAGATGATGACAAAAACAGTTTACACCACTATAGCAGAAAATACTAATATAAAATTCACCCTACATACCTAAAAAGCAGACTAAGATAAAGGGGATGCAGATAAGCTGCTTCTAAATCACAACCTAAGCAATGGAATGGCTCTAGGAGTCAATCTCTTGTACACGCAAAACATAAAACCCGTGTTCACAGCATTCAAATGACTGAAAACGCTGATCGTGCGTAGCAGTAACCCTTGGGCAACATGGAAGTTGTGCTGGTGGCCGATGTTTAGCCTGCATTTATTTCCAGTGACAGGAAACACCAATGCCATACTGCATCTCTGCTGTTACACTGTTAAAAACATACATGTAGCTGAGCCTCCTTAGAAGTCCACAGTGCTATTGCCTTGAAAACCTCGTCCTCAATGTGCAATTTTAAAGGCAAGATAAAATTATTTAAGCTGACACGACTAGAGAACAGCCAAGCAAAAATGTCGTACTTAAGTTTAATGAACATTGCCTTTTGTCAGACAAAGGGAAAGGTTAGCCAGAACTGTTAACTCTAGGTCTCTGCTATGTGCAGCAGGTAAACTCAAGAAGTTTTAGGTTCCAATTCACCTCTGCAACCTTCACAGGCTGAAGGACAATCCAGTTAAGAGGTAAGGATAAACACTTAAAAGAAAAAAGCATTTAAGACATTTGAATTCTGTTATTCTCCTAAACCAATGAAGAATTTCTGCTCTCTAAGTGAGTCATGGAATGAGAGTGCGAAATACCAGCCAGACGTGGGAGGAGCAAACTACACATCATGGTAAGAAATGGATGTGGGAACTGAGATACAGTCCTCAGGCATTTTAAGCTTTTAGCCCTAAAATTGCTGAAGTCAAGCTCAGCAAGACTACACTGTATTATAAAGGAAATTATTTAAAAGAAAGAGATTGAGGCATTTTAGTTTGTCCATCAGAACAGAAAGTTAAATAAGCCAAGTTTGTAAGTAGAAAGCAGCTGAAGTATAAGAATTTGATAAAAGAATGTGGGTTAGAATAGTATTGTAACAGTTCTTATTTGCTAATGACCACTCTTTTCGAAGGCTGATGAACTTCTTGAATAGGTTTAACAGCCTGACAGATGAGCAGAGCTGTGGCTCCACCAGCAGTACTTTTCCCAATTACAGATGGAGATGCAGGTCCTGTTCGTCTACTCATCTGACTTCACCACTTTGGTGCAGCAACTGCATGGCCAAACTAGCCCAAGCATTATGCCACACTTGGAGAGATGCGTGCAAACTGTTTAAAGATTATGCCAAATCACTATAAGGTGGTTTCAGCCAAAGGGCAGCTCAAAGCAGGAGCATCCAGTAACAAAGCTTCTGTAGCTTTGCCACTTGCAGGCAGCAGTGCAAATTTCCACCTGACTGAAGAATATCTTGTTTTCCCTCCAAACAGCAGTTGTCATAAATCTCTTTTGGAAGACACAGGAGCTAATTAGCAAAATCCAGTTAATTTGTTCCAATATTTCAAAAATATCTTCAGTTCAAGACGGTTACAAGACTACAAAGGCTGTGAGTTTTTCTAAGTGAATAAATGCTTTTAGCATATATAGAGCATGAAGTTGCAGTCTCTTGTTCATGTTTCTGCTGCTGTCAGGATAGCAGACTAAAGTGCTCATGAAATTCCCAACATGCCTAAGAGACCATGCTCATCTCCCCCATTAAACCATATGCAGAAATCAGAAACAGACCACTACTTTGCTGCAAAAATTAAGTCATGTGTCCCTTTGGGTGACTGATGAGCACGATTCCTGCAAAATCCAAAGGCCTCTTTCTGCTTCAGTGGTCTCTATTTACCTTAGAGATGCAATTATTCAGCAAACATCTTTGCACCCAGGTTTAAAAAAAAAGGAAAAAGCAAGAATATGCAGAAATGTCTGTGTACTTTGACAGGAATTCAGTTTAACAACAAATATTGACACTTTCATCAAAATGTGTATTTGTGTAGCTAAAAAAACACATGGTAAAATAGAAAAGTGATAACTGAATATATGCTAACATCACTGAAATTACGATAGCAATTGTTTGTGAGAAATCTTGTATATGTAGTCTTAATTCACAAAGTAAACTTAATTATTGAAATAGTCCATCCCTACTGTAAGCCCAGTAAGTCATAACAGAAAGTAAGAATGATGTTGCTTAAATTCCTGGTAGGTCTTCTAATTTCTTCTGATTCATGTCTTTCGCTTTAGTCTAAACAACTTAACTCAAGACTTCTTTAGACATAGGTTCCCATCACTGTTAAGAGACGCTGAAATACATTAAGCCAAAGATTTTTTCTGTATTTTCTCACCTGATCTACCTTGTTTTTTCTCACCTTCCTAGTAAACTAAACTTAAACACAACCTGCAGTCCCTATGTAGCATATTTTAATATGAATGTGCAAAAAAAGCCACAGGCAAAGAATATACTTTAGCTAGTCTCTAGCAACAAAATGTTGGCATTTTTCTTACCGTTTCCCACGGGGATAGTGTCGTACATACTCTCCCACATCATGAGCAGCTACAGCCAGCACTTGTGGGTCATCAGAAACCTCCAAAAGTTTTGTCAGGATCCTAGGAAAATATTTGAAACAATCAAGTCCCAGGTTTTCATTTGGGGTTTTGCTTTGGGTTTAAGCTTAAAACAACAAAGTCTGTCACCATAAAAATACCAGCCACCTAAACAGCAAAGCTACAATAGAACTTTTTCCAAATATTGCAGTTGCACTTAAAACAATGGAGATCCCACTCTAGTTAAAAGAATTAAAGCATTCATTAAATTGAGTTTCATGAGATATACCTACAAATACCTATAACTAAGGTTTACAAGGTATCCCCTTTTTTCATACAGATGTTTCAAGACTAGCAGGTCTGAGTTCAAGATCAGCTGTACTTACCAAATGTATAAATACTTATAGACTGGAAGAGGGGTGGAACACAAGCACAACGCCTACACAAGGCCAACAGATGATGTTGCTTTTGTTACACAACAGACCCTAGTCTTGCTTGCATGCTTTTCCCAGCTCTTGCACTCAGGATCTCACACTATAGATTCAGAGAGCCATAAGGCGACATTGCTCGTGACACAGCAAGGTGGGTATGACAAGCCTGCTATCTAGCAGCCTTTCTCCAGCTCTGTTCTTCCCCTCACAACTGTAACCTTGCAAAGTTTTATGGAGAACACTGTTACACAGAATTGTTAAAAATTAAAAGGCATCGTAGCAGCCGAGAACATAGCAGCACACCAAGTTCTTTGGTTTGTACAACCATGAACAACTCTCAGTTCAAGACTGCCGATTTTGTTAGGTCTGGCACTTATTAGCGAATGCTCAACAAGGAGAACACCATATTACCACAATGCAGTTAAACATCTGAGAGCTCTTACAAGCTGCTTAAAGGCTACATATCTTTAGAGTACATACTTTCAGAAGCCAGCAAATAAGTCATTAACTCCAAAAAGAAAGATGAGCTTCAGGCTCACTTCATCTAACAATCTACATATACCAAATACAGTCTCAAGACAAAATAATCAGACTGCAATGAAATGCAGCAAGTCAGATTTTCATGGAACGCTGCCACAACTTTCAATTCACAAGTATTCAAAAGATAGGAGATCATCACACGGATCAACAATAACACAGAACTAAGACTAAGGAATGGTAAAAGTTCTTTAATTATATCACTTAGTTTAGCTGTTTTTTCAAGTGAAAGCACAAGAAGAGTCAACAGCACAAATTTGTATGCAAGTTAAACTAGACATACTCCTTCCATCATCATTCATACATTTTGGACAGTAAAGGCAAATAATTCCACTTCTGAACAAAACTAACCACAAGTAAGAACCATATAACCTAAAAGTAATAAGATGCTCTGACTTGCTTTCATTCTAGACATTACTTCATATTGAAATGTGAAACATTAGATACAGGTTCAGTTAAACTGAAAACATTAAAGAATTATGTTATTCAAGGCTTCAAAACTTACTTGAGTAGCTCATAATTCTTCTCATTTAGTCTTACAGCATTCTCCCGCCAAAACTTCTCAGACTTGTGTACAGGACTCCACTCCAGCCTTCCTGACTTGAGCTCAGAACTGTACTCATCAAAGGAGCTGCAATATATAAGACCCAAATGAAATATTGGCTAAGCTTCTACGAACAGACTTTGAACTGTGTGCCTATCAAGACAAAGGTGGAACACAACTTGCTATGACACACACAAAAGTCATCTCTCTGCAGAGCATGAGAACTGTGCCCTGTCTCAGAGTTCAATACTTTAAAAAAAAAAAAAAGACATGAAAGGCAAGAGAAAAATTTGTTTCCAAACATATCTCTCCATCCACCCCAAAACACAGATCCCAAAGAAAAACAAGCCAACAGAGGAAAAAACAAGCCACACAACCACAGCATTTGGGAACTTAACTGACTGTTTCACCCATTTTCTAGGATTTAAATTCCCCAACCAAGCACCCCAGTCCTTGTCTTTCATCCAATTAAACCTTTGACAAGAACTACAATATGCAGTTAAATTTATGCACAAGAACAAAACCTAGGCAAACGCTAGCAAAAACTTGAGTTTATCTGGACAGCAAAATGTACCCTAATCAGGTAGTCTCCAGCTTAGATTGGAACTTCTATCAGATTCCTCTGACAACCTTTAACAATTTATCAGTTACAAAGATGAAGTAGCCAAAAGTTAAGATTTATTTTGTATTCAGCTTGTAAATACACACATAGAATAGGAAACTTGTATCTACAACCAGCATCTCTGCACACGCTAACCTTATCAACTAGCATCTATATAACCTAATTCTGTTTGATATTTAGCCTTAAAAACCAAAAAAGTGCTTTTTTAAAAAAAAAAGTTGTCACTGCAAAGCATACCTAAGGTCCTGCACACTTTCACCAAGCTTGTCCAGTAGAAATTTGATGTCTTCACTTATGTCTTCATCATCGTATTTCTGCTGATCCAGATTCTCTAGCTGCTTCAAAACTTTACATTGAATCATAGCAAGAGCATATTCTTGGCGAGTTTCTCTCTCAGTAGATTTCTCTAACAAATTCTAGGGAAGTAAAAATTCACTTTAAGACCAGACCACTTTGAAACAAGTGGTTATTTTTAGGAAATTCTTATTGGTGCTTTTAAACTTATTAAAAGAATTGGTCACTTCCCCAAAATAATCATTCCAAAGAAGCGAAGTATGAGTCTAGCACACAGTGGCTGCTTTACACCTACATCTAGTAGCATAAATTGCATAGGACTGATCTTACTATGCAGGAGGAGCATCCATATCTGTCACTATAGCAGATGAACAGGAACTTATCACAAAAAGGAAAAAAAAGGCTCTGTCTTGCAAGGTAGAAGTAAAGCAACCGTAAGTGCTGGAAAACAAAACCACTGCCGAATTCAACTTAGGTCATTTACACTTTTTGCCCCCTAGATGGTGTGCTACCTTCAATACTAGAAAGTATTGATGCACCTGCTTTGGTCATTTTCCACATCAAATTGGGCTGACTACAAAGACTAATCAAGAAAAAGGCCAGGTTTATATCCCAAATCTCTGACTGCTATAAGCAACTACTTTTATATGGGACTATTGTTTTAGATTTCTATGCAGCAATAGCTTAAAGCAGGAAAGCCTCTCCCTGTTATCCCCCACCAAAAAAAGAATACCTACAAACAAAAACCAATCTGAAGTCATCTTTCCAACTCAAGAGTTACCATCTGGATTAGAACAGCTTCTTTTGAATTTTGCAGTATTCCAACTAAACATTTTTATTCAAACTGAAGCTTGTTGGTAAGACTGGAATTACAAGCACAGAATGCAAGTCAAGTTCAGTCTCATTTATTCATTACACTTCTACTCAGTTTAATCAGCTTCAAATTTTGTTGTTCAGAGCTAGATACCTGCACTTTTTGATAAAGCTGAAAACATGAATTGCACATAAAAGACAAAGTCCTTAACAAACAGAACATGTGTTTATATAAAGAAGCCTTAACATCTACTAGAACAACCAAAGAAACAATACAGAAGGAATTTGACTCCATCATTCTCATTCATGTCACAGAACCATTACTCTTCAGGTTTCTAAGATATCACACACCACATCAGCTGCAAGAACACTGCAACTAAATATTAAAACTTGCATACTGAAAGTAAGTCAAGTTCCTGCTTTAATGTGCAAAACCCCACGTTCTTATTTCAGTAACAGAACCGAGAAGTAAAAGGTAATTTACAGAAAGTAATGCTAAATTATTTGGAGTTAAAAGTGCTAATGAGAGCAAAAGAACAAATAATGAATCTTCAAAGACAATATTCAACAAGCTCAAGGAGCAGATAAAGTTAGGAGAGTACAAACATGAACACAGAACTAAACAGAATGGATCAGTAAACTACTCAGTGACAAAAAAAATCTTAAGGTACAAAATGAGCTGCAGATAGGAAACACATAAAAGACAGAAGAATGAAAAATGAGGGAAACATCTTAACAGGTAAAGTAATTGATTCAAAGTTGCTTTATAGAAAAAAAAAAAATACATTACAATTACATGCTTCAAGCAATTAACTTGCCAAAGAAGTGAAACAGGTCAGATTTGGGGAAATCTAGTAGAGGAGACATATGTAAGCTGTCAAGATTCATGACATCCCTTCAGTAATGCACAAGCAGTAGGGATGATCAGAGGAATCATCAAGCCCAGTCCTTCATGCAATTCACCTCCCCCCTCCCAAAATAAAAAAAATGAAAAGGGCTATTTCGCCTCTGCTATGTATTCTAACTTCACTTTAGAACTCACAGGTCTGATATCTAATTTCTAATCTATTATTTCTTGGCTCCAGTTTATAACCTCATTTTCATGCCAACACTAGTCTTTAATATTGAAGAACAAAAAAACAGCTAAGTTAATTTCCCTGAAGCCTGGAACAGAATCATCTTACTCATTCTTAGCCTTTATTTATTAAAAGAACAACGCTTCATTTTTGTCTCCTCTTGTAAAACACACTAAATTTAAGAACTAGCAATTATTTCTCCTACTTCTTAGGACCTCCCGAGCCCCTCAGCTTCCTCCCACCCCTCCCAAGTTGTATTGCTATACACCCATGTGTAATCCTAACATTAAGATCCCAATGAACACTAGAACATCTACAGAGGCCTGCATAATGAGAAGACCCCCTACTGAATACCTCATGCCACTGACTGCCTTCAATAGAAATTTTTCTAAGCGGCAGATGCTTTTGGCTTGAGAGACTAAGTTGCAGAGTAAGCCCCTCCACACAGCTTATTATTGCTGATCAGCAAGTCAGTCATCCTCTTGTCATCCTAATCAGCTTGCAACATCTCCTACTGGAACATAATCAACACTGAGGAAAACAGTTTCCAATGTCTACATCTACTCAGGATAGAAATCCTGGTTTAAAACAGGATTGCAAGTTGTTATAACATTCCTGTATTACATATATACAGGACACTTGACAAGCATACACATAAAACTATGTGCACATGTACAATTAGCATCCATGAACAAACTGGTACTCTCACATTGAAAATATAGAGCCTAAGTGGCTTAATTATTCCAAATTATCTTAAATAGGACCAGCGATGAACACAAGAAGTCAACTAATTGCTTTTACATGGATATTCTCATCCATCTGCACAGAGCCACCAAGAAAAGTGTTTTGGACTGGAAGATACAAGTAATTTCTAAGTCAGTCAGTTCGTCAAATATGTTTAAAATAATATTTTTAATTAAAGCTTCATAAGTATAAATTTAGCAAGTATTAGTAATTAGTGCTTTACACTAGTACCAGTAGAAATGAAATCTTGAAGAAGGGAAATCACTAGTGCTTCTGTTAGCAGATTTCTTCAGTCGACTTTATTTTATAGACATTGCACAGCACACTTCTATACTTGTAATAGCATATCTTTCACCTGTAGCAAAACTCAGTTCATAAAAAAAAAATAATAAACAAGAATTAAGTTTTCAATCCAGTTTCCTGATACAGTCCAGCAGAAACAGCTGAGCATCAGCAGCATCTGAGACCTCATTTGAGAGAGAAGCACAGTGGGACTGGACCCAACAGATACTTACACGAAATGCTGCAAGGATGATTCTAGTTACTTTCTCTTTGACGGACTCCTGAAGAATATCTGACAGCACTGGAACAATATTATACCGCCGGAGATATTCACACATTTGAGGGCTAAATGCCAGCAGCCACACACAGAAAATCATCTGATACTGTAGCTGGAATCCGCACTTGTTGCTCAAGACCCCCATGATACTGAAAGATTAATATAATATACATTGAATTCTTAAATAATGACTACATTACACTACCCTGAAACATTAAAAATGGTTAACAGGAGTTTATTGGAAAGAGCTGCTGAGGATGAGAGTACAATGCATGCTTCACAGTATTTACTTCACAGTAATACTGTACTAGCATTTATCACTGTGCAAGCAACTTGTTCAGAAAGCCATCTTTTGAAGATACAGTTATTTTCTCCTTAGCCTCACAGCCATGACAGCTTTTTCCATGTGAACTGATGTACTGTATCCCCCTTCAGGTTCACTGAGACTTGTTCTACTGGCATGTTTACAGCATTATTTGTCATTCTAGGGGAAACGGAGAAACACATAGCTACCCCTTCAGAGTTATGAAGGAAAAGGAGTAAACAGACAGAACAAGATATACAAAAACTGAACTTGTTTCCTTAACTGGATCTCTCCACAGGAGTATCTGGAATGAGCTAAAGTAGTCACTATTTAACAAGCGAGTTCTCAGAAAACAGCTAATAGATACAACATATCACAGATACACAAAGCACTGCTGAACAAGAAATAGTATCACAAGATCTCCAAGAAGAAATCATGCAGAAGCTCTGTTCAGCTGTCCTGGGTTCAGCAGCAGCATTCATTTTTCTCCTTCTTAGTAGCTGGTGCAGTGCTGTGGCTTTGACTTTAAGACTGGGAACAGCACTGATAACACCGATGTTTTTAGCTGCTGCTCAGTAATGTTTACTCTGATCAAGGACTTTCTGAGT
>JANRGW010039184.1:15338-26423 GCA_024733675.1 Psilopsiagon aymara
GATATGAGGAAGAAATTCTTTACTGTAAGGGTGGTGAGGCACTGGAATGGGTTGCCCAGGGAAGTTGTGAATACTCCGTCCCTCGCAGTGTTCAAGGCCAGGCTGGACATAGCCTTGGGTGGCATGGTTTAGTGTGAGGTGTCCCTGCCAGTGGCACGGGGTTGGAACTAATTGATCTTAAGGTCCTTTTCCAACCCTAACTATTCCATGATTCTATGAACTTTGAAGCACTAGCCAGCAGTAAGCAGCTCATACTGAGCTAACGGCATAAAAATACTGTCCAAATAAGTCAGGATTTCTTTAGTTTCAAGGGACAGAACTGAAAATAAAAGCTTTGTCCTACAGCAAACTGGAAAAAAGTTTTGATGTTCACTTCCTGTTGCCATGTGATTTTTTTTCCCAGCAAATAGCTCTGAGAAACAAAACAATACAGGGAAACAGAAAACCCTCAAATGTTTCCTCAGTGTCCAGAAAAAAAAAAAAAAAAAAATAGCCAACAGAAAAGACAAATGGCCTTATTTTTTAATTTGCACTTCAAGAACTGGAGTAGAAAATGTAAAATATTAAGTTAAAAGCGATGTGTTTGAATAAAGGATATTTAGCTTTAAAAATGACAAAGTAAAATTTCATTTTAAAAAAGAAAAGCCAAAAATATGCCTTATTCACATATCTATATATTCATATTCTTGAAGAAAGCTTCCAGAGTCACTGTAGTGTTTAAACAGAAGTAGTTTTTTTACCTGTGAGCTGAGCTGAGTTTTAATCCAGTTGAAATAGTAATTCAAGTCACTACCTTCCATAAGTTCCCGCCCCCAAGCAGCCAGTTTGGCAATAATTCTTGCTGCCTGAAAAAGAATTCAATAAATAGATTTTTCAAATGCAACAATTTCAGGATTCAATGAGAAGTCCTATAAGCTCTGGAAAAGAAGTTTTCTTTCATAGCAGATCACATGATGCTGTGGCTTAAGAGTGGTGACTGAAACAGTGCTGATGACATACCACATGTTTAGCTGCTGCTGAGCAGTACTTGAACAACATTAAGGACTTCTCTGTTTCTCACTTTACACTTTCAGCGAGTAGACTGGGGTGGGGGAAGGGGGTGGTGATGACCAAGAAGCTGGGAGCGGACACAGTGAGAGAGCTGACCAGAGTTATACCGGCTGGGCATCAGTCTGTGGGTGCTGTGTGATTACTTCGCATCGCTCCTTTCTGTTGGATTTGTTTCAGGTTCCATCCCGCCTCTTCTTTCCCCTTCACTTACTAAACTGTCTTTATCTTGACAACCAAGTTCTTTTACTTCTGCCCTCTCAATTCTCCCCCCAGTCCTGCTGTGGGGACTGTGCAAGCAACTGGGTGGGAGCTTTCCTGTCAGCAAGGGTGAACCCACCACAAGAGGACATTATTACTTCCCCAGTATGCATACAAACCATTTTCAAGCAGATTTCGAGTGGCACTGTACCAGTCTGAGCATATTAGAAAATAAGGTTAATCAAGATAAAGGTATTTCCCTTTCATAGGATAAGAACTTAAATTCTAACATTTTTACAGCATGAGGAGCACTGGCAGTTACGACAAAACCTAGTTTTCTAGTTGTGTTCAATTAATCCCCAAATCCCTGCTTTTCTAAGCCTTTAAAACATGCTTTAACCTCACAGAGAGAAAAAACAATGCCAATAAACAATGTAACTTTTCTTTCTAAAATGTGGTCAAGTGAAGTTTGTATCACTCCGATACAGCTCATCTAGACTGCAACAGGAAAACTTCCTAGTCCAGGCAGTAGTTCAGCTTCAAACTCCAAAAGTCTTCTGAAGAAAAATAAACACAACATTTTCCTCTACCATCTTCAGGAACAGGTTCATTTTAAACGTACCATATGCACAGTGAAAAGATCCTGCCGATTCAACATCGGGAGAAAATAGGACCACGCAGTGTTTTTGCCACGTTTTGCATAATCAAAGAAGATAGAAACACGCTGATGATTTTCCTGTAAAAACAGGGAGAGGCTTGTAAAAGCATTCAACATAAAGCAGTTACTTGCTTCTCAGTGTTGGCACACATTACCAGAGTGTACCCTGGCTTGTAACAGCCCATAGCAATTTTTCAGACTGACAGTTAGATACAGCTCATTTCAGAAGTCCACCACTAAGATTAGACATTTGAGGCAGGGAGAAAACCTTTAAAACCCTAGTTAAGTCTCAGTCCTCCAACACCTGCTTGGGTAACAATGGATGCATCCTTTTGATCAAGCAAGCAGAACGAGAGAAATAAGAGAGAAGCTAAATACTGTCATTTTCCAGAGGAATACTACTCTTCAATTATTCATATTCAATCATGTCCATACAAAGTTTTCCCTATGTTGCTACTTCCACACAAAAGCCTGTTAAACTTGGCTGTGTATGCTACAAGTGAAAATTCAGATATGAAAGCCAGCCCTGCCTCTCCATTCCTCTCAATAGAAGTGAGCTCTTCACCACCAGATGAGGCTGCAGCTGATTCAGCTGTTATCTCAGGCAACCTGCATACCTAGGAGAGGACACAGCCACCAGAACTCTGTTCTCCAAGGCTTCTAGGCTGAACCACAGGAGACCATTAAGCACCTGAACCTGGGCAATCTGCAGTTTCTTCAAGCATCTCTCCTAATAACCACTGTGATATGTAGCTATTTTGGTTCTCCTTAAAGCAGAACAAAGAGGCCATGCAAACCTGGAGGAGAAAAGGGAGCTCTGCTACTTCCTAATAGCATAGAATACAAACAGTCTTCCAGAAAATCAAATACCTGGATTACTGTGTTATCTCAGCATTCCCAGTAAGCTTCAATTCTTAAGAGATCTCTCCTCATTGAAGTTAAGCTACTATAGCCAAGTACACAGCTCCTATCAGGAAAGGCAAAACTGAATCACTGTAACAGAGAAACCCACAACAGAATGGTATCTCAGTCTCCACTACCCAACTAATTCAATTTTCAAACTCCACTAGCTGAGGGCTTTCCTCCATCCATTCAGCACCCTATTATTAACTTCATGGGCCAAGAATCAGCTAGGCAAGCCTGCTTGTTGGAATATTACCTATTAAGCACAAGATGACCTGAATGTAATCATGCTCCAAACACTGTCTTCTTACTAAGCATCGGAGTTACCACTAACCCTTTATGGAAAGCATCAAAGTTACTGCACCACATGGGCTGCAGACTGCTGTCCTGATCACTGACTAGGGAAGATGAGGTGTCACTACTTACCCAACAGTGATTAATGCTCTATACAGCATGTGTCAAACAACACTCAAAGCCTCTCAAAATCTGCTGTTCAAACTATGAAATAAAAAAGTAAGATCTCAAGAACATGGGGTCTTGGTGGAGAGCCTCCGCTCTGTGAGGGCTAGTCTGACGAAAAATGGAAGCTCAATCAAGTAAATCACTGTTAGCAGCTACACTTGCGCTACATAGATTCTAGCTAAAAAGATCAAAAATAACTAGCTCAATGAGTTTGCTTTAGAACATAACTAAGCAGGAGACAGATCTGGAAGCAGAAAGCTGAAATAACACGTTGTCAATCAGATGACTAGTTTGGTTTGCTGTTAAGGTGCAGGGTAAAGACAGGAGGGACGGAATGGAGAACTGAAACATGTGAAACTGCACCTGCATAGGCAGCTCCTAAATGCACCAATAAAAAGGAAATCCTAAAGCTCTCACATCAGTGGTTGAATAGTTTAGCATCTGTCATTTTTGAAGAAGCATATGAAGCTCACCTCCGTGGTACTGCTACTTGCACCAACTACGCTGCAGGTTCTTAAAGATTTCATAAGTAACAGACTCTGCAGTGTGATGAGAACACTAATCCAGAGAAATTATTCCAAGTGTTTACCATAATGAATAGAATAATTGTTTCCTTAGGGACTCCAGCATGCTAACACTCCACCTTCAGAAATAAGCAGAATGGTGATATTCTTATATGGGAATGCCACATTAATTTCACTTCTGCCAGCCTCCAAGAGAAATCTTTCCTAGAACAATTATTAAATCTTTAAGTAGAACTGCTGGAACAATCCTAGACACCTAGACAGCTTTTGTGTGCTCAAAACACAGTTGATACGATTTTTACACCTCACAAGAAAAGCACAGGAAGGTAACAGAAGAACCACAGTCATCATCAATACAGATAAAAGCTGGATACTGTTAACCTGATAGTTTCTAGAAGTTTCAGCTACCAAAAGTAGCTTTCAAATATTGTTTGCCTCATGAAACTGCAGTGAACATCCTTGCTCAAAATAATTTTACCTGAAGAGTCACTGGCACTATGAAAGACCACATCCCTGAATAATTTCTCACTTAAAATTTTTGCAAGTACTGAATTAAAACTACTTGGGCAAAGACAGGAGACTTCATACACACTACTATGGATTCTTCTGCCTATGCAGTCTGCAGAGACCCCTGCACTAAACTCACAGAGTCACTGGTCAATATGCCTCTTTCTGACAAGAATTTTACACATCAAAATGTGCAAGCAGGGCTCCATAAGGAATCACTGACAGCACATTCCACCATCTGAACACGACCGAAAGAAAACAGAAGTCCCATTGAAGTTTTGCCTCATGGAGAGAAGGAGGGTTAGGAAGTCCTGGGACGATGCCACGCAGGTGCCTGTACACAAGCCCTCTTGCTATGCCAGCCGCAAGATATCCCTGAATAATGAAAATACACAGAGCACTGCAAAAGCCAGTGCAGCCTTTCAGACACTGAAGCAGAACTCCTAAAGTGAAAAAGACATCCAATTTCAAACAAAAGAGAACATATAAATACATCTCCATTCTCCTGATAATTTGAAGCCATTATGTGTAACATTAAGAATGCCACACATGCCACTTTTGTGGCTGGGTAAGACCCTGAACACAGAAATGTCAGTGCAGTCAAGAAAACATGTTCATTAGACACAGATGCAGAATTAATAGGGCAAGTAAGAGATCACTCGAAACTACTGTCTGTGACCACCTAGTACTAACACAACTGTTCAAGAGTGGACCAGTGAGAGCCTTTATCTGTGGGGTACTAATTCTACAGCTCAGGAGGTATCAGCTGTTGCACACTGTAGCTGCAGGCCATGTGCTAATGTCAAAGCACTTAAGAAAAGCAAGACATACTAACTTACAAAGACAGGCAAGTGAAATGATCACCTTGTCATTACCAATGTGTCTCACACAGAAAACAAGACCCATTCTTCACAGAAGTAACCACAATAAACAGAGTTTTCATACACTAAGACAAAGTCATTAAAAGCATAAAGCAAAAATAGGTACTCCCAAGTCAGTGTCCTATCAAGGAATGACACCAAGTCTCCCTTCTGTCTTTTTTGCTTCTGGATGTTTGTCACACTTGAGAAAAAATAAAGTCAAAGAAAAGAAGAAGAGGCTTAGAGTGACAAAGCTGCAGATGGGATTGACTGAAAGCAGCCCTGAGGAGAAAGACTTGGGGGTGTCAGTTGATGAGAAGCTCAGCATCACCCAGCAGTGTGTTCTTGCAACCCAAAAATCCAATCATATCCTGGGCTGCATCAGAAGAAGCATGAGTAGGTTGAGCGACGGGACTTTCCCCTCTACCCAGCTCCTGCTCCCATTTTATAACTCAATGATGCAGAATTTCTGAACATGTTGCCCTAAACAGTCTAAAGTTACATTGGAAACATGAAACTGCAGAAACAACATCTTGCTGAGGGTGGCCAAATTAACACCTTCATAGGAAAAGCTTCAACAACTTCAAATTCGAATTCATATCCTATCTACACAACAAGAAAGGCTACAAAACATCCTTTAACATCTAAATTTCACATGAAGCATGGTTGAAAGCCAACAGACAGACTACAGGTATGTTTTATTTCCAGAATGTGAACATATATATATATTTTTTTACATAAGACTAATTCAACAAATGTGCCTTCAGGTCTAACATTCAATCTCTGAAGACAAGATCTGAAAATTTCTAAGAATATTTCTTTATACAGTTTGACAAACACCTGAAGAGACCTGAATTAGGCTAAGGAAACATTCAAGCATGAATTTAAAACCTTGAAAATAAGATAGGTTATTGACCTACTTGCAGCATATCATCAACCATAGTCAGAATGTACTGAACCGTCTGTTCCTTGGAGATATGAGTCATCAAGTTTATAAATGTTTTAGCACACTAAAAAAAAAAAAAACAAAAAAAAACAAAAAAAAAAACAAAAAAGAGACATTAAAATTAATATTAGCAATTGTCTTCACTCCTTTTGGTAATATAACCTAGGACCTCATTAATTCACACTTAAGCCTCACATAAGCATTGAGCATCCCAATATTTTATTCAATTGCAATAAGAGCTGAATACATTTGACATTATATTGCAAAGAACATTTTCTGTCATGTTGACCGTTACCCTTTACAAATTGGTTTACAGCTTTCAAATGAAATAAAAATTACTCACTAGAGGAAGTCAGCATAGTGTTTTGTTGAAAGATGATTAGAAAAGTCTCCAGAACTGTTCTTTCTTATGGCAGTGAGAAGAATCAAGTAAACTGACAAAATAGCAACAAACTCAGACATGGTGTAAGAAGGTTTCAGCAACTTGAACATGAGGGAGAGAAGACAGGTCACTCTTACCCTGTTTACTCCTACACCTTGTAGACAAACCCTTGTTCATATTTGAGCTGATTTCCGCCTCCTGAACAACTTCACAATTTCAGCAACAGGCTGATATAACAGGCTGAAACATTCACAATACTACCTTTTACACTTCCTCCTTTCCCTTCCCCACATTAAACTAAAACTGAAAGAAAAATGGAACTCCAAACCCATACACTGTGGCACATGATGCACCCCATATATGCTTTCAACACTATGCAAATTATGGTCCATTACATACCAGTCACACAATACAATCTGGGGGGAAGAGAGGAAATAGAGGAAGAAAAACCACCAAACACACAGGCCCGCACAGAACAGCCTAAAACTGCAGTAAAACAAAGAGGTGGGAAGTTTTGCATCTTGAGTGCAACTGCTACTCTTCACCTTCCCCTCTGCCTCCCCAGTCCTCTTGATCTCTGACGCTGTCTGACAGAAACTCAGGCTTCAAATCTGAGATTCCAGTGTTTCAAATATTACTTAAGTGCCTTTGGACATCCTGCCTGGACTCCGATAAGCCAAATGGCATGGGTCACATATCAATCTCATATCAACTATGTCCAGTACAGATATCTCCTATCTTACTGGGGCTAAAATGACACTAGACACCTATGTTTAACTGAACCTATCTTAGCAGCCAGAAGACTGTATTGCTGGAACTACATTATAATTGCTCAGCTAACTATGCAGAAATCTCAGTTAGTAGCCATCATCAATAAGGCATAAGGAAAAAAGCTCAAAATAAAAACGTGACTCAAGTAGAAATGCGCATGATTAAGTAAACTGGGATGAGGAAATACTTGAGCTAGCATGTCCCACTACAGACTCAAAGTCAGATGACATTTAGTAACTATTTAATATTTAAAAGAATGTCCAACCTATATCTAGGGGGGGCGAAAGAATTACAACAGCAAATTTTAAACTTCTCTCATAACATCTTAACCATATACAGCAAATAATAAAACAAAAAGGAAATCCTCCTTCCATCTTCCTCCCCAGTAGATTATTAAAAGAAAGTTACTTGATTGCCTTCTGTTTGCAACAACTCCTGTTTTTCTTCTGGATTTCTTTTTTGTTCAAATCTTTGAATAAATTCACAGTCTTCACCTGAAATCATCTGCCCTCTGAAAAGAAAATATGAAACTGTAAGTAACATGAACAATAAGTTATGTCAAACTTAACAGCCAGGAGAGAGAACTGAGGGTATGTGAGAACAACTCTGCTAACACCAAGGTCAGTGCAGAAGGAAGAGGAGGAGACACTGGAGCATAGATTACCCTGCAGTCTGCGCTGCAGACCATGGCTGAGCTAGGCTGTTCCCCCTGTAGCCCACTGAGGTCCACAGTGGAGCAGATGTCTACCTGCAGCCTGTGGAGGTTAATGATGAAGCAGTGAAAATAGTTGTAAGAACTGAAATACACATAAAGCTAGCATATTATGTCAAAATTATAAAACTGAATATGAATAATAGTCTAACCCAACCTGAAAGAAGTGCTGAAAAAGAAAATGAATTGTTATTTTAAATTTGCCATAAGCACTAAAGAGACTTTAAAGGCCTAGAGAGAACTTGGCTCCTAATGCATTTTCAGCTTTCACTAATTATGCTATTCCAGCTTTTCCTGCTTGTTTAAAAAACAATATACATGCAATCTCATCCTAACACCTATCAAGGGGGCTTGATATAGTAAACTGCTGTGGATTCCTATAAGCTAACAGATCTCTACTTGATCTTCTCTTTACTGAGTTACTGCCATCATCAATACTATTTCAGAAAGCTGATGACTCAGCTGAACAGCTGGCAAAGTATTGTTGGGGTTTTGTTATAATACAAAACTTACCATCACAACAAATAACAAACTTGACAAAATAGTACAGTCGGGTACTCCTCAGGTAAGAAAACTAATTTTAAACCAGGCAGTCATGAAAACATCCAAGACTTTAATAGGTGACTAGCTTTATTAGTTAATACCAGGAATGCTTCAGGAAAGAAGAAAACTGTGCATATCATCAATACAAAAGCCACTGGGGATGAAAGTATTAGACACTGTTTTGTTTCATTTATTTCCAAGACACATCTCCTCTCACACCTTCACTGAGTCAAATGACCTTTCCACTTTTTAAAACTATGTAGCACAAATTCTTTTAATCCATCTATTACACATCCTGGGTTAGATCCAGATGTTCCGTAAACAGAAGTTACACTAAAATCCTTGTAAACTTACCGGGGGGAGGAGAGGAGATGGTGGTGATGGTTTAGGGTTGGGTTTTTTGTTTGTTTGATGGGGGTTTCTGGTTGGGCTGTGGGTTTTTTGTTGTTTTTGTTGGTTTTTTTTTTTTTTTAATTGGCTCACCTGGATTCTTGAAACACAGAAACATAAGCAAGACACAACATGTTCTTATCTTTCCTCTTATAGTTAGTTATGTCTTGAGAATGGTCTCATTACAGAGCCATCTTTTACCTATTTACTTTTGAAGTAAAGAACATAAGTAGTTCAGTACCATAGACACTATTTCTGTATTCTAGCTGCTTTATGAGAAACAACCCCATATGCACCGAGGAAAGGCATTTAAGACTTACTGGATGGAAGATCCATAAAGCCAGTGGTAAACCTTGGCTAGTTTCTACCAAAACTTAACTAATTACAGATTAAAAAGTAATTAGCTAATGATAACCATGCTGCTACAACAAGCATTTTAGATTGACTTTTATTCTTTCCTGCCTATTACAGATGGATTTGAATAGCTGCTGAAAGATAATTCACCTGCGTCAAAGGTAGACTTAATGTTCCATAACTAGAAGTGTTCCATGTTTCAATCAATGCTGGCCAAGCCAGGGACTCCTGGATGATATTGATGTGGAAGTAACAAGATGAGCTGCTTGTTTATAAGAATACTGGCATTTAGAAAGTACTTCAAAGATGACAGAAGGTGAATCCTTCATTTTCAGCTTTAATTCTTGAAAAAGCCTCATCACAGGAAGAAAGATGCTTCTTTATAACCAGGTTATTAGAAGAGGCCTGCTAACTGTCAAGGTAAACAGCTTTGAAGTTTTCACTTTCATCCTACATTAGACTACAGTGAAAAAAGGAAAAATAAAAAGAAGGGGGGGGGAAGGTATTGGGATTGATGTTGCCTTGGGAGAAAAAGCTGTTAGGGTTACTCTTTATTCCCTTCTAAGTGCCATTCAAAAACACATTTTCCAAACTAAACAACACAGCACAAGGGATTTGACAGCTTTGTAAACAAGCCGCTAATATTTTATTGGGATCTCATACATCTGATTAATAGTTTAAGTAATTTCAAATGCATTCATCTCCATTAATCTCATTTTAAACTAGAAAAAACTGATTATGTAGCAAACCTTAGCAACCAATTAAAAGAAAAAAACGCAGAGCAGCCTCTGACAGCTGGCACCAGCTATCTCATACCATTACACATTTTCCTCACCCTGCCTTCAAAGAGACAAGAACTTCCCAGCACCTCTAAGCAAACAGTGCAAGGAATCAAAGCTTCCCTCCATCCTTCTTCCTAATAGCCACTTATTTCCCTATTTTCCAGGATGTGCCTACACAGCCTTTTGTCAACAAAGTAATTTTGACTGAGCTTCAATTGTCTGGGTATAACCATTTTCCTAGAACCATAGAACAGTTAGGATTGGAAAGGACCTTAAGATCATCTAGTTCCAGCCCTCCTGCCATGTGCAGGGACACCACCAACTAGACCAGGTTGCTCAAGGCTATGTCCAACCTGGCCTTGAACACTGCGAGGAATGGAGCATTCACATCTTACTTGGAAAGCCATTCCACTGCCTCAGAACCCTCACAGGAAGAATTTCCTCCCCATATCCAATCTAAATTTCGCCTGTTTAAGTTTGAACCCTTTACCCCTTGTCCTATCACTACAGTCCCTAATGAGGAGTTCCTCCCCAGCATCCCTATAGGCCCCCCTCAGAAACAAGGAGGCTGCTATGAGGTCTCCACACAGCCTTCTCTTCTCCAGGCTGAACAGCCCCAACTTTCTCAGCACATCTTCATATCGGAGCTGCTCCAGTCCCATGATCATACTCGTGGCCCTCTCTGGACTTGTCCCAACAGTTCTATGTCCTTATGCTAAGGACACCAGAACTGTACACAGTACTCCAAGTGAGGTCTCATGAGAGCAGAGTAGAGGGGCAGGATCACCTCCTTTGAACTGCTGGCCATGGTCCTTTCAATGCAGCCAAGAATAAGGTTGTCTTTCTGGGCTGTGAGTGTTCATTTTGTCATTGACCAACACCCCCAAGTCCTTCTCCGCAGGGCTGCTCTCTATCTCTTCTCTGCCCAACCTGTACCTGTGCCTGGGATTGCTCTGACTCAAGTGCAGTACCTTGCACTTGGCATGGTTAAACTTCATCAGGTTGGCATCAGCCCACCTCACAAGCGTGTCAGGGTCCCTCTG
>JANRGW010039185.1:0-57492 GCA_024733675.1 Psilopsiagon aymara
GGAGGGGGGCGGGACATGGCTCTGATTGACGGCTCTGGCAGCCAATGGCTGCTCGAGGAGGGCAGGGAGGGTGGGCCGCGGAGGCGCAGGGCGCTGGGAGGGCGGCTCGGGCCCGAGGGGGGGCTGCGGCCGCAGCGTGAGGTAGCGGGGACGAAGGCAGGAGTGGGGTGATAGGGGCCCCGTGTGCGGCTGTGGAGGGCCGTGGGGCGGCGGTGGCGGCGGTGGCGGCGGTGGCGGCGGTGGCGGTGGTGGTGGCGGTGGTGGTGGTGGTGGTGGAGGTGGAGGTGGAGGTGGAGGTGGCGGTGGCGGTGGAGGTGGATGGGCCTGTGGCTGCTGTGGACCCTGTGGTGGTACCAGATCCGTGTGAGGGGGGCCATGGTGGTGGTTACCTCTGTGGAGACAGCATGGAGCTCTTTATCGCCCTGTGCCCAATGGTTTTGTGACTGCTTGCCTCGTGCTCGAAATGAGCGATTAGTGTCGGGGCTAACAGTGCCATAGACTGGATGAGGGAGCAATACACGGGCTGGAAGTGTTTTGAGGCAGATGTGGTGATTAAGGAGGATCTGGTATTATAGTAATACCTTCTCTAGCTGTAATACTTATTATATCTGGAATACCTGATATAACAGTGTGGGAGTCAGAAAGCTGAGTTGCTGTGAGGTGAGGGTAGGGGAGTTGGCCACAGGAATCCTCTGAGCTCAGGGGAGGGAAGGTGAGCAGCACGTGTTCCTGCCCAGGTACACACAAAGTCTTCGGTTTGGATGCTCTCATTTCAACACCCTTTTATCAGCAGGAAACAAACCTCTTTTAAGATAACTTGTGTGTGGTGTGAAAAACACTGATATGGAAGGCTCGATATTCAGTCCCTCTTCCCTATGAAAGCCTTCAACAGTAAGATGCAAAAATGTGTCTTCTTTTATGGGTAACATTAATTTTATTCTTGCTTTTGGTGTAGGATAAAGCCTGGATCTGAAACAGCATGTAGCAGATTTGCAACTGTTAGGCTGAAAAGATCTAGATGAAGATTGAAAAGCATCCTTGTTCTAGGAATTCTGTGCATCAAACACAGGAGAGGAAAGAGCAAGTAAAGAGAATGCACAAATCATCACTTCTGCATGCAGACTGTCTGAATTAATCTTTAGCTTTAAGCCCCTAGGAAGAATAGGCTGTACCAGTAATTTGTCATAAATGTATCCTGATTCAGGCTTCAGATTAAAGGAGGTCAATCCAACAAGCTGCTAAAATCAAAAGCACAATGGAAATTTGATGAGTTAGGCCTGTCACATCAGCTCCAGTGCAACATGGTGACATCAAGATAACTCAGTGTATAACAGTGTGTAAGTTCACCAGTGTTACAAGGCAGTTTGATTCCTAAAGCAGCTGAATGAAAACCCTCCGAAAGTCTGGCTGGGAAGCATCCATGGATGAACTAAACTGGTGCTTTCTTAAAGCAAACTGGAAATTAATTGTTTTGTAGTTCAGAGAAGAGCATAGCTGTGAGAATGTATGAAATCCTACTTGAGGATGAAAGCGGAATTGAAGAAGACAGTTCTAAAGCCAGGTAGGCTGCTTGGTATGAACACTTACTTATTAATAAACACAATGTGCTTGCAGCATTTGGCTGGTCTACAGAATCCTCAAAAGCCCTGGAAACCGATCAAGGTTTTGATGTGCCGCTGGGTTTCTTTCCCTGTCCCCTACATAATCCAGAAAACGCCAATGCTTTTAAAGAGAGGCTGCTTGGAAAACTTGCTGAGAACTGCAGGTCCTTACTTAACTCTGCCGTCAAGAGAGGAATTTGAGCCCGGTGGCTGCGCTGGGGACATGGTGGTGCTGCTGTCTGAGGTGCTGAAGCTGGAGGTCTGCGAGGGATCCCCCCGCATGCGGTGGGCAAAAGCAGGAGCAGGGGGTCCATGTGGGAATCCTGCAGTTGGTTTTGATCTGTTTTGATGAGGAATCAAACCAGCTATTAGTTGTGGCCGTTGTGTTTAAACTGAAGACTGCAAATAGTCTTTGTATCAATACAAAAGGAGGGTACATTTGAATTTCATGATATTATTGCTTAATTGTATTTCACTGCATGCTGGAAGCTCTGTGGAGCACTTTGAGGTTTTTAAAGCTGAACATGGAGGCACATATGCAGACTACGTTCGAAAGCCCCATGGCAGTATTTTTTGTGTAAGCCATGTTTTGTGGAGGTTTTCTCTCTTCAGGCTGGGCTGCTGCAGAGATGGCACTCTGCTCTGACTCATTGGGCTCTACTGCTGTGCAGCCAATATGAAATTTAAAAAGGTAACACTTCAGGAAACTGGAACACATTCTGTTGCTGCTTTACCATCTTTATGCATAATTAGATGCTAGATTTGCAGGACAGGCTTAGCTGTAAGAAGCTATCCAAGAGAACAAATGTGGGTGAATTTCATTTTTAAAAGGATGCTTTCTGCTTGCTTGAGGGCTAAAAAGTTTCAGGTGATTATCTTGAAGAGGTGATGGTAAAGGTTCTTGAGGGTTGTCAGTGTAAAACTGGTGCATACAGCAGTTTAGGTGTTGATAGAAATAACACAGTCCTGACTCAAAATAATTTGCTTTTGCCAGAGAACTATCCTTGAAACTCATTTCAATTCCAAGACACACTGCGCCGGGATTCGATAGCATCCTCCACTCAGGACTGCACAGGAGAGGGCTGAAAACAAGCTCTTACCAAAGGGAATGAACTGATTGGTCTCTGCAAACTCCAAGCCATGGAGATAGTGCTGATAAGTGTCATCATGACGTGGGGTGTTCCGAGCCAATCACACCCAGCGTGAGGAGTCTTTGCAAAGCTGCTACTTCAAATGAGGGTGTTGGATAAGAAAAAAAAAATGTATTTTTTATCCTGAGATAGAAGAATTCAGGTTAGGAGAAAAGGAGAATGAACCAGAGATGAGATGTTCTTGACAAGAATGCTCACTCCTTGTACATCCCCTGGTGATGGGTTTATCTAGGAGCACTGTGATTAGCAGTGTGTTAATATAGCACAAAACCGTGCAGTTACTGTGCAGGTCACTTTCTTATCTGCTCTGTCGCTTCACATCTCTATTTCTTCTTTTGTTGAAGGGCCGTCTTAGTTCATAGTGCTTTTAAATCTTTCATTTCCTGTCTCCCTCTGGTTTTCCTTTTGCCTCTTTCCTAAAACAAATCTTCAAGTGAAAATTCCGTACAATTGTACCTCACCTGAGGACTAGTCAATGGAAGACCAAAAAATACCCTTTGTTGTTTGGTTTTGCTTTAAAGGACACCCCCCCCCTTCTACACTGGCAACATCTCCAAAAAAAAGACATAAGAGAGACTTTTTTTAAAATAAAAAGTCATTCACCAAAACCACAGCAACAAAGCAGAAACCGTTGCAGGCTGTGAATTATTCCATTGCAGCTGGTACAGTTCTTCCCAGTTACCACAAGAGGGACATAGAGGGAAAGCTAATGCAGCGTTGGGAAAGGATGCCAGCAGGGCGGCTTGACGCCGGTTCACGGCAGCATGCGTTTTCCTTTTGTTTAGGAAGATCCTCTGGGATCATAACATTTCTATAGCTTCCTTCATCCCATAGAATCCTTAAAAAGCTTTATAGACATTATAAAATGTGATAATAAGCATCAATAGCTGTAATGGCGCTTTTCCCAGAACTTCATATCTTCCCTCAGCGTTTTCCTGTATTAATGTGTGTAGTAGTGCTGGGACAGGGGGAGGCTGGGCTGGCTGTATTTTGGTTCCATCTCTAAGGTTGGACCAACAGACCTTGCAGCATTCAGCAGGCATGTGCAAAGAGGGGTATGGAGCTAGTTGTGTGTGTTTCGTTTTCACAGATAAGTGGCTGATGTAGATGCTGTAAGAGCCGAGCTCGTCTAAATGCCTCCATGAAACAAAAGGACCATGAAATCCCCTTAAGTAAACATTGAAGGGCTTATTGGGCTCTTGTGGAATTAAAAAGCATGGTCTCAATATGCACTAGATTGGAAGTAATGCAGCATGTGTGTTTAAGGATATGCGGTTGATTAATCCCTAATGTCAGTAAAGCTTTGTTTCTAGCCCTGGTGAGACAGAGACATTGCTACTTGGGCATGCTGCTGTTTGGGATCCAAACAATAATGCTGGGAGAAGGGCTGTTGTGAGTAAGATGGGAAAAAGGCCTTCTTTTGAAATAGCTTTATGGACTTTATTGTCTTACCACATTTCTGTGCTGGGTATTTGAGCTGCATTCGAAGCTCTTGGTAAATGCTATTAGATTGAGTGGTCATTTTTAAAAGCCTGGTTTAATGCACAGAATTTTTTCACAAGAGAAAAACATACCAGAAAAAAGTAAGGATTTCTCCAAGGTGCAGAAGTGTGTGTGCAGCAATGAATGCAGCCCAGCTTTGACTTCAGGAGTGTGAGTAATGCAGTATAGAAAATTCACAGCAAAGGGCTATTGCTCATTATCAGGGGAATCTCAGTGCTTTTATCCTTCAAATTGTGTAATATTTCTGTTTCAACTGCCTTCCCTGCAGGTTCAAATGTGGTTATAAAAAGTATTACTGAAACAAGTCACAACTTAAAACAGTGACGGAAAAGGAGGAAAAGATTTTGACATTTCTTCGGTGATCCTGAATGAAGAAGGTACTTAGATATGGTGATGAGTGACATAAACTGATAAGAGATGAAGGCCAGTAAATGAAACTACCTATAAACTCTATGCTATAAACCAGTTTTCTTTCACTGTCTAAGTGGATACTAAAAGGCTAATAAACTGTGAAAAGGTAATTTAATATTGAAATACTAATTTAAACTACTTTATTTCAGTATAAAATTTGAAATCCTTCCTTCCAAAATGAATAAAATCCTTTCTAACACCCACTCCTTGAAAATAGCTGAAGTGTGTGCTCATCCTAAACAATGCCACGTTAGCACAGACTCAATTCAAGGAACTCATGTAGGGGAAAAGTCTTTTTATGAACAAAGCTTCTGGCTTTCTGTAGGTTTCTGGTTGCAAAAGTGCTATGTGAAGTGATCTCTTTAACTGGCCACAGAAGTTGCTAGCAAAAAGGCATGGTTTCTAAAATCCAGGAAATAAAATTGCTGGAATTGATGGATACATTCAAGAACATATTTAAGAGTATCTGTTACCTATTAAATCTGCCTTGGGTAGGAGATCTGTAAGGAGCAGACTTGTTAAAAATCCTCAGTTTCTAAAGGGGCATCAAAGTTTCTTTAAACTGGGCTTCTTCAAAGCAGATGTCATTGTATATGAGCGTAAAACCAGCTATTGAAGACCTTGATTGACTATAAAGAGTGTACATGTTCCTTTGTTTTAATTTCTGGCAGTTCTCCTGGGCAGATGGAGAAGCACTGAGGTTATTTCAGTGTAATGTAAAATCCAGTGCTTCACAAAGGGTTTGATGTGTGTTTGGATCTCATGGAGTGGTGTTCCTCCCTCTGGTTTAGTGGGGAAAATAGGAGAGTGGTGAGCTTTCAGGTTGTCCCTGGAGGCTCATTTAAATTTATAAATACTTTAAAGTTTTAGCAACACAACTTCTGATGTGGTAGAAACTTGCTTTCTTTTCAAAGCATTCCTGCTTTACAGACATGTTTTTAACCTTGGGGGAAGGTGGCGCGCACAGGGTTAAATAAGTGGTTGTTTTTGTAAAGAGTATCTGAAGAGAACAGATCACTTGAAAACCAGTATTTTTGGAGTTCCACCCTGCCTTTTTCTTTGCTTTTTCTTTAAGTGAATAACATACTTGCATTCTCTACATAGAAAGTGAATCCTTCCAAGTAATTCCTTGTTCCTGCTGTGTGAGAGGTCTGTTTGTTTGGCACTTGTTTAAAAATGGAATAATGCAGGCCATCCCATAATGAGGTGTATTGCCCTTTGCTGGGGGGTATCTAAATACACATGTAAGAGTGTGTTCAGCCATATAATGTGGCTACATGACTTGCAGGAGTGGTTCAGACTCCTGCTGGGCTAAACACCTGCATCCATGAAGGTCCTTGCCCTGGAATATGAACCATTTGATTTTCAGGTCTCCAGCCCTCAAGAATTATTCCCTTTGGCCTTTTCATGGATATCTCAGGTCCTTTTGATCAGAAATGCAGCATTTGCCAGCGAGATCTTCTCCTTTCTTTGCAGATATTAAGGGTTCAGAAAACATTAAGTGTAAGCACTTTCACAGTGGCAGCTATAGGTAAGGTCAGTAATATTAACAGTGGCTTCTCCTTTATTTGTTGTCTGAAGAAAAAACAGATCTAGAATTGAGGAGATTAGATGTATTAGGTGTTGCAGTTGTTTTGCTGTCATGGAGGCCCTTCCATTAGAAAGTCTCTATTTCTGATGTCTGGGGTGAGTGTGGGGCAGGAAGAGCTTGGGTGCCTGAACCAGACTGGTTCCAGGATGGAAAAGCTTGCTTGAAGTGGAAAAAATGTTTTCTGTGCAGAATGTTGTGGATTTGAAGAGGAACCAAGCCAGTACTGAGCGCAGGTCATCAATGGTTACAGAACAGCTTTGTAATGCCTTCCCAGAAGTCAGGAGTTCCTTGGAAATGTACCCAGGCCACTGGTGGAGTTTCATCAAATGGCATATAAAAAGATCTGGACAGTGTACTCCTGAGAGTGGAGGTTTCTGTTTATTATACCTACTTCCTAAACACTGTGGGCTTAAAATACAGTGAATTTGCCCCTACTTGCATGAAATGAAATTTCCCACTATCAAGTTGTTAAGGAGTGTTTCATGGAGTTCCTTTGCTAAGGGTTATTGGTTTCTCTGTCACTGTATGGTTTCATTGCCTGCTCCTCAGCTGCTAAATCAGAGCAGAGGTGGAGTGATTCTCCCACCCCAGCCTGGTGGTCCTGGTTATTGAGACTCCCTCAGACTGGATTATTTAGGACTCACTGACCTCCCTTGGTAGCAGCAGCTACCAAAGCAACATGATAGTGCCTTGGGACCTTCTCTGGGTCTGATCTACCAGGCTTTCACCAGCACTCCCAAATTAACTGGCCAGCGAGCCTTTGATTTTGGCTTTCCATGCACTGTGTGAGGAGGCAGAGTTCCCACTGGGGAAGGCAGCCAGTGTGACAGCCAGTAAATAAATGGAAAGGTGCTGGAAGAGCTATGAAGAGATGGAGGGATAAGGACTCTTTCCAGTCTGTTCCCTCTGGAGTCATGCAGACCAGCAATTATCAAGTGGTGCCATTGGAGAATCACGTCGCAGAGGCTGCTACAGGTGCTGTGATGAAAGTGGAGTCGTTGTGAATTCCTGGCCCCTGAGCAAGATGCATGGCAACACTATGGACCCATCTTGGAGGCTGGAAACTCTGAATGGGGCTGGTTTTACTAAAAAGGAAATTATTGGACTTGATTTATGATCAAACAGAAGTTTTCAAACATCTTCTCAGTTCTGGCCCAGAAATCCATGAAGCTTATGTCATGTAGAGGAAACTCAGAACACAGACATTTTTTATGTAGCTGTTAGCAAATGTTATTAAGGAAATGAAATGTTGAACTAGATCCTACAGCCTTTTTTTTCAGCTAGAGTATGAAGACAGAGCAAAGGTCTAATGAGAAGCAAGTAAGTGGCATTCCAGTCTCAGACAAGATACTTGCAGATGAGACCACCACCCTGGCAGCAAGTTGGTATGAGACTTTGCTGGAAGAGGTGATTGCAAAAGGATATGAAGAACGTCTGGAGAGCAATAATTCGAAATAGCACTTTAGTAATGATGTCATTTAAACAAAAAAGCAACATTAAACATTGGGCAATGAACTCCTTTGGATCAAGAGCAACACAGGGCCACTGGCCAAGGTGCAGAAGAACTTCTACAGCAGGAGAAATTGCACAGTGCAATAAAGAGCTTGTGAAAAGCCAAAAGCACTCAAGGTCACGTTGGAAAAGCCATATTAGAATAATCCTGAGGAGTGGCAGGATAAATAACCCAATGTTTTTTGTGAGCATAAAGGCTTACTAGGGAATGGAGAAGAGGAAGGTATTAGAACTGTAGTAAGTAGTATATTCACTCACAATCAGTCCATGTGTCCTGAAGTCAGAAGATCTTGGGCTAGCTGGAGCACTGAAACAGCTGGAATGGTTGCTATGATCCCAGCCTGATCCTGAGCTCTTCTCTTGGGGCTCAAAAAAAAATCCAGTTACAACCTGCATCTGCCTTCTTAACTGAGAAAGCAGAAGGGCTGAAACAAGACAAGGTAGATTATTCTCGTGGGCTTGATGGACATCACGAAACATCAAAAATGACATTTAATAGCTGTATTGTTGGAGGTTTTTTCTTTAGAGGATGGCCCATCCTGGTGCTGCAAGTGATCTGGAATGGTGGCTCAGGGTATGGAGATCAGCCCTTTCCTGGCAGGTATGGGTAGTTTAAAACAAACTCGCTGAATTCAGCGATGAGCAGCCAAAGGCCTGGTCAAGCTTGGTGAGAGGCTACACATGCCATGCTCCTTTTTTCCCCTTTGTACTATTTGTTCCATATCCCACTAGAGGCCACCACAAACCTCATCTGGCAAAAACCCCAAAAACAACAGAAAGGAAGAGAGGTGCACCTGCAGTGCTAAATGGCAAAAGCTCCTGGTTTATAGGGAGGTTTTGAAGTGGATATCCCTACTTGCAACTTCTCTTCCCACTGTGGTAGGAGTAACTCCAGATGTGACTTGAAGCCAGCAAATGATCTCAGGCTGTGAGATCAGATTTTGCTGAGTATACAGGGTTAGACGCATTCATTACTCTTTCCAGAAGATCTCCTGTCCAAACTATGCATTGATACTTGATTTCCTTGGGAAATATTGGCTTTCATTAAAGCCTTTACTGCATCTGTGTATAGAGACTCAAAGTTTTAACATTGGCTCCTGCCTTGCCAGTAGAAAGTTGCTTTTGTCGTTGCTGTTTATTCACCTGGGGCGTGGGGTTCCTGGAATTGTGTGTGCTTTCCTGGAAGAAGTGTTGAAGGGTGGAATGGCTTGTGCAGGAAGCATTCAAAGACTGAAAAGATGTCAAGGAGAGACAAGGCAGCTGCATCTTAGGGAGAGCTCTTGGATTCCACTCTCATGATAGGTATTTCTTTGGCAGTCATTGTCTCAGGAGCTCAGTGTTTCATACACCACAGTGCTTTGGCTTGAGGAAAGGTTAATGGGAGAAATTGCCTCTGTGCTAGCCAAGAGCAATTGGCCTTTAGTGAAGGAAGCACTGCCGAAACACAGAGGATCAAACTTCGAGTTCCCATGTGGAATTAAAATCAGAGCAATGCTGTGACTGTCACGATTCAGCTGATACGTGCCCTTGCAAGCTTCGGATGGGAAGAGCTGTTTAGATGAAGCAGGGACTGACTCTGACTCTTTACACATATTGTGATACTGAAAAATAGTGTGGAAAAGATTTGCTTTTGTGGCTGTTTTTGAGCTTTGGGTGGGGTCAGGAGAAGGAATTGCCAGAATTCTCCAGAGCCAGCTCATTCCTGTGAGATTTCTGGTCTGATATTTTCTTGAAAACTCCAGAGGTTTGGACCAGTCTCCAGACTGGATCTTGCTGGAGAGCTTCCCCCAGCTCCTCAGCCTGTATGTGCCATGTTTCCATCTCTAGGGATGAAAAACCCAACAGCTCAGAGTCCACATGATGTCGAATTTTCCTCTGAGTTTCTAAATGCTGTACAAAGAAGCTCAATTTTTGGATGAAGCCAATAATCCAGAGTGTCTCGAGGCTTAGGAAAAGAAAACGTTCTGTGAAAAGAGATGTATGGTGAGATAGGCTGACAGAGTGAGCAGCAGGGAAAGCACGTGGCTCCTTTGCTTCCACAGTCCTTGAGGCTGGTGAAACAGGCTGTTTCACAAATGCAACTGTTTGCCTCAGGCTCATAGGCCTCTTGAATTGGTTCTTTTGTCTTGCACCAGTTAGTAACTTGCTGGTAGTCAGGATGAAGCAGCGTAGTTCCCTTTAGCATTGTGGAAGCTGCCATTCAGGTAACGTTTTTGAGTCATAGCTGTGTGCTTTGCACCAGAGTGGGGAGATCCTTCTGCAGGAGAATAGCTGAGCATTTCACTTGTTACTTAACCAGATGTGAGTGAGGGCTCAGCTGCCTGGCTCTGTGCTGTTATTTCTGTTTGACAAGTCATCTTCATATTGGATGAGATCTCTTTTGAGAGACAAAGTGCTGCTGCTTCTGAGGACGATACCTGTCCTTCCCACCCCCGGAGCGTGGGCCCTGCAAACATCTTTGTCTCATTCCTGTGACAGCCATAATTGTCTGACAGAAAAGCCTGTGCAGCACCTCAGGCAGGTGCTGAAGGGGGATAAGCACTATAGAGGATACACTGCCGTGTGCTGCAATGGGCTCTGTCTACAAGGTACTGAGTTTATCATTCTCTGCTCAGGCCTGAGGAGCTGGCATCCTTTTGTGGTGAAGGTTTTGGGAACACTTCATGAAGGCTTATAGAGCAGTTTCCAAGAAGAGCATTTGTTCTTTGCTTAAAATCTAACCAAAGTTCTTAATCAGTTGAAGTGGTTTATAAGAAATAAAGATCAATGTTCTGCTCTGCCACCATCGCAAGAGGAAGAAGGTTTTCTGTGGCATACAAAGGCTCTGCTATAATAACCCCATTTTCTTTTTTCATATTCAAGATTCTCTTTTTACAAGTGGATAATAAGACCACTTTAGAGAACAGCTTTGGCAGGCTGCTGATCCTACCTATATCTCTCTATTCTTTGTGCCCTCAGTGAGTCTCTCAGTCATCCTGATTCCACAGCAGTTGAAGAAAGCACCTACACTTGAAGAATTTTCATTGCAATTCCTAAAGGCTTCTCCCCTCACCCCCCATTTCACTTGTATGCAGGTGTTAAACTACTCATAACCAAAACTAAAGTGTGTGAGGCATAGGAGTGTTGCATATAGTGACTCACTTCTTTTCTCCCTTACTCTTTCTCACTGGGTATTTTGATGAGTTGAATTTGGAGAAAGCGATTGCCAGACTTCTGACCTAGTGCTTTCAGCATCCCCATAGCTGGGGAAGATGTGAGGGGGGGATTAATACAGTGATCTATCCTCTAGTCCTCTTTTTAGAAGTTAACTCTAATTTTTACCACTGAAAAGCTTTATGGCTCCTGCAAGCAGCTGACTACAAAGTACATTTCTACAGAGTACCTTAACAGTGGTCTTTTGATCACTGGTGTCCTGAGAAGACCTGATTGCTTGGTGCTGGTTTTGCTTCTTTCCAGCTGTTAAGTCACACCAGAGATCTTCCTTCTGGTTTCTGGTGTGTTTTCTTTTTTAAATGTAAGCAGGAAAGGTAATTGCTGTTGAGCAGTTGTGTGAAAAATAGCAAATGGGAAGAAAAGAACCAGCCCCTGTTGCAGTTGGTGAGAGAGGAAGTGTCAGGAGAGCTATCATTAATCTTGAATCAACACTTATTAAAAAGCTACAGCTTTTTGCTGCATGTATCCAGGAGACCTGAACAGGTTTGCTTAATATAACATCTGGCATGGAAAATTTCTTCATGTTCCCTTGAGATGGCCACAGAAAGGCAGCTTTGTGGTCTGTCAGAACATGGTTATTAAAACTACTGATCCAGCTTGCTGGGAAAGGTAACTTACCACTTCATACTTCTGAGCAGAGTAAACTGTGAGGTTAAGGTTTTCTCTGTGGGTCTTTGGGCTGTGACCATCGCAAGAGCAGATTTGTCTCCTGTGAATGGCTGCTAACCATTCCTTGGCTTGCTCTAACAAAGCAAGGTTTTCTCTGGAGTCCCAAGCCAAATGTTTCCCTTTTTTCCTGCTGTTCTGCACTCTGTTATGTATTTGGCTGTGCTCTCTGTCCCAGAGGTGTCTATATTCTGGTGGTATTAGGTATGAAGAGATTGTCAGGTTCCCTGGGATCTTCCTTGCTGAAAGGAACGATGGAAATGATCTTTTTTTCTCTGAAGCTGCTTGTCAGAAGACTGATGCCATGTGCCAACTTGTGGCGAGAAGGCAGTAATTTGAGGCCAGCAAATACTCATCTATGTAATGCTTGTATATATGATACAGAAATAGTATTATTCGTACACAGTGTTTGCATTTGTGTGTAGCTACTGAGCTAATCGGGTGCAGACAGCTCCAGCAGGATCCGAGCACATCTCCATGCTCCCCTGGGTTCAGTGTTCTGCCCCTGAAGGGGTCAATGCCAAATGTTTCCTTTGAATTAAAAACTCTTTGTACATGCTCAAAACCCAGTCAATGCTCCCTAAGAGAGTCCCTAGGCTATTAAAAAGTACTGTCTGCCCACCTACATGTGTGATCTCAGAGCACTGAGCACTTCCAGTCCCTTCTGCAATGACACAATTCCTGTTTACACTCTTGCTGAAGACCCCTGGATTACTCAATGAGAAGGATTGACCACAGAAATGAATTATATACATCATTTAGGGGAAAAGAAAAACCAGCCTGCTTAGAAAAACATTAGTTTGTAAGGTTTGCAATCCTGAAGAGCTTTGGAAAGTGACTTTGTGCATCCTGAGCAATCAGGAAAGCTGTGTTATTGTCATTATGGCGCTGGGAGGTGTCTTTTAGTAGCAAAAACCAAAAAGGGACACCACAGCCAAAACAGTTGTACTGACAAAACCTGCATACTCTAAGCATTAATGATACTCCCAACAATAATTCCCAGCAAGACATGATGGCTTAACCATCACACCAGCTTGCAGCTCTCTTGGTCAAAATAGCCTCCAGTCTTCTCCTTTTTTCCAGTACAATTCAGTTAATTATTCCCAGGTCTCCCGACAAGTCTGAGCTCCTGCTGGCTGCTGGAGCAATAGAAGCCTATTGTTGCAAATTTGCTTAATCCAGTGTTAGAACTCTTTATTGTCCAGAACAGAAAATGGCATGAATAGTAAAGGAAAAAATGTGAACTGTTTCCTGCAGGGCTTTAATAACCCCCTGGGGGTGTGATTACAACATAAGCTGGGGAACAGTGCTGAGCAGGGTGGCGGTGGGGAGAAGAGGCTCTGGCAACACTGACCACCCCATCTGTAAGGCTCGTTACGGCGAGCTACTGAGGAGGAAGGGGAGGATGGAGAGCTCTTCTTCATCCCAACGTGCCACTGTTTTTCAGCCCCTTGGCCTTCCAATCTGTCACAGTTTGTCTTTGCAGGCTTAAGTGAGAGGTAAAGCAAAACTGACTGAGGGCTGATAGAATTGTGGGCCCTTTGCTTGGCCTCCTGCCCTCATGTAAAAAGCATTTTAGTTCCAGGTGTCTTAGTTCTCCTCAGGCAGGATCATGCTGACACAAGGTCTCAGGCATCTTGGAAGGAGTGGGATTATCCATGTGGGATCTGGGAGTGTGGAACATTCGACAGTGCTGCGACCTTTCTAGAGCTACAAATCAGCTTGTCAAAACTCAGGAAGCCACCAGGAAGTTCTGGACTGTATTTGAAATGAAGGACAGTTCAGGATTATCTTGTAGCCCTGTCTCTGGGGAGACCTTGGACCTATATTGTGGCGTCGTCAGCAGCATGCTAACTGGCCTCATCTCTTGCTGTTCCTTTCACATCTGTGGTGAAACTGAATAGTGGTGTTCTTACTGTGCACTTAGACACTTTGTCTTTATTGCAGGACAATAGTTGTTGGATATTTTCTTCTTTTGTAAAAGTCCAGCTTTTCTTGCCGGTGCTCCTCAAGAGTTCCTACATCGTGTGCTGTTCTCTCAGCCAGCATGGGCAGGATATGGCACTTCCAGGAAGATCCTTGCAGTGGTGGTAAGGCTGCATAGACAATATGTAGTATCACTTAGTTTAGATGAATATGCATGTGCTTTTCCCTGCCAGTGTCTGTCAGGGAAGGTTCCCCTTCTTCAGAGAAGCAAGATGGTTTAGTTATTACAGTGCTGGCAGGAGCTTTGGGCTTCCAGGTTCAACTTACTTGCATGGTGTGACCGAGCGGAAGCTGCTGAGCTTCTGAATGACTCAGTTCCATGTCTGTGGAGAGGATTCTTCCTTCCTTAGAAGTAGTGTGGCAATGACAAGTCAGGCCATTCAGCTCTCTCATGGCTTTTCCAAGTGGTTTGTCTTGTTGTGAGTCTCATTAGAAAGACCAAGAAACAAAAAACCTCGTGGGTGAGGAGCTGCGTCTGGTTCTTACTGAGAGCTCCCTAGGACAGGTCCAGAGGCACAGAGACTCTGTCCCGGTGATACACAGGCATCTTCAGACTTGCACCTTTCTTTTCCCCTGCCCCAGCAGTCAGTAAATTGCATGGAAAAAAGAGAAAGCCAAAGGAGGTAGTCAAGGCATCAGGTGGCAATTCCTTGTGATGTGTTTGTTACAAATGTTTCCTACTTACTAAATTTGTTGTGTTGGCTGTTCAACAGCAAAAATGTTGGAAAAACCCTACTCAGCTCCCACTGGCTCTCATTACTCTTTGGTTGAGGGTTAGGAGCTCAGGATGGAATGAAGAGTTTGAGTATGTTCTCCACTCCTCTGTCTTTCTGCAGGATTCCTCCCCCAGAATCTGGAAGGCAACTCCATGACTTGTTTGAGAAACCATTTTGCAGCTATTTTTGTACATTAGTGTGATGGTGTTCATGTTGTGCTCTGTTCAAAGCTCTAAGAAAATGTTCAGGGTGAAAACTGATGTTTCCTCAGAAGCCAGCTTCTCACATATGGTAAATATGAAAGTCACCACATTCCTAATAGTGCTGGAGAGAGAGGAGGTAAGTTGGCCCTTCTGAGACTCTCATCTTCTGTCCAGGAAGGCCCCACTTGCTGTGGTGGAAGACAGCAGCTTCCTCCCAGGAGGATGTCCTTGTCACAACATGCCTGTTGCTGTGACAGCATGGCCATGGCCCAGTGTTGTCACTCTGCCTGTTGCCACAGTGAGTTGTGTGACTTTTTTTTAGCTCATATAAATGGCTTTGCTGACATGAGTTAAATGCCATCAGCAGGACAGGGAACACCAAGAATGAAGTTAGCATAATGCACAATGGAGCAATTCCATTTGTTTTGCAGGCTCCATTCTCTGTCACTGCAGTTTGCCATTGACTAAATGAAAACCCCATTAAAAGCACTGATAAAGGGTCTCCCATGCCCGCCAGTTCTTGCTTTCCTAAGGAATTCTAACTTAGAGACATAAACCAGACTGCCGCAAACCGTAACTGTTCAAACATGTAACAAACCACAACCCGGAATGGATTATTCCATCTTGCAATGGCAGAAGTGAATGGGGATGTTCATACCTGTTTTGGGCTGCTGCATTTTGTGTGTAACATTTTCACTGCTGTTGGTGTCCATGTCAAATAATGAACCTGCTTCCGTAGAACATTGGTGCTGTTCTTTATGTTATTTAGTTAGTATCTAAACTTTGTTACTTCAGGACTTCAAATAACTCTAAGCAGATCCTTTAGGAATCCTGTTTGTTGAGGTTGTGTTTTAGCAACGGATGAATGAGTATTTGTACGTAATCAAGCCATAAAATCATGTTTTGCAAACTTATGAAAGTAAGCTTTTGTTTCATCTGGAAGCATATAACAGAAAGGTAGGAGGAGGCTGAAGCTGGACCTCACACTTCAGTGCCTCTCCTTCTCACAGCGTGTAACTTTGGAGTTTGTGAATGTTAGACAATAGCATTCAAAAGAATGCTGCTGATGTGTTTGGGCTTCTCACTGATCCACTCGGGGTGAAATGTGTTGGGTTGGTCCAACTCCAGTTGTAATCCAGCAGTTCACACAACAGACAATGCATCTTCTGAGTCATGGATAGTTTATGCATGGTGACAGTTAACAAAAATACTGACTGCTGAAGATTCAGTTGAGACTTCAAGTGTGCAATGACTATGATCATTTTTCATCTCCACCTTCCTGTATTGCTGCAGACATCACCAGGCTCTTTTGCACAAGTATGGAATTGAAATGCAAGTTTTCAAATATTCAGTGCTCGTTCAAAGAAGGGACTAATCTGCTCTTTGAGTCCATGGGGAATAAGATAAGAAGCAGTGGGCTTAAATAATATCTCTTGGAAACATTTTCACAGTGGGGATATAGAGCATTGGAAGGCTGCCTGGGTGACTGTGGAGTCCGTGTCACTGGAAATGTTTTAGAAGAGGGTAGAGATGTCTGTGTGAGGAGTGCATTGGTACTATTGATCCTATATTGGGGCAAAAGGAGGAGATGCTTCTTGGAACCATCTTTTGTATAATTTGGTTTCTTATGACCATAAATATATAAGGAACACTGTAAACTACTCGGCATACCATTGAGGAGGGTGTAGATGTTTTTCACTTATTTTTAGCACTTGACCTTACAAGACTGAAAAATAACTTTTTCCTTCTGACTTTTGTCCTCTGCTGGCAAAGATTAGCTAAAAACACAGAGATGGAAAATATTTAAACTTTAAACTAGGATGAGTTTTTCTTTTTGTTGTTTGTTTGTGTGCTGCTTTCATTTGTGATGTCAACTCCAGTCAGGAAAAAAAGGTGTAACTAACCTTGGCACTGCACAGTTCTAAAGTGCTTCCACACTGAAGCCCAAACAAACACTATCTGCTGCTCACTTCTTTTTTAATCAGTAATGCCTAAGAAGTTATAGACAAACTGAAAGCTGTTTCCCCATCAGATAATAAGAAATTCAAATACATCAGCTTCTTTTGAATTTGTCTCTTTTTAAACAGAAACAGACACACAGAAATAACCAAGCCAGGACCAAACACTTTCTGATCTGCTACTATGTGCTTAAGCTGTGTCAAAGTGCGGATTTACAAGGATTTCTAGCCCTCAGATCTGAATACAGAAAGGTAAAAAATGAGTCCAAGGAAAATAAAGGTAGGAATGACCTCAGCCTGTGGAGACACCATGTCTTGCTCAGCTCAAGGAAGCTCTGTAGAAACAAGATACATTTATTTGCCATTATTTTGCTACTGTCAATGAATAGAAATGATCCCAGAAGCTGTTGCAGACTGAAGAGAAATGGCTTTGGGTTTCTAGAAGAATGCCAAGTCGTATTGATCACTGCCTTAGAATGCAGACAACTTACTTGTTCAAGTATTTAAAGTTGGCGTAAAGCAGATTTAATATGCTGTGCTTCATTTCATTTAGAGTAAGTGAGCAGCAACAAGCACTGTTGTGTCACTGTGCTGTTCTACACTAATTGTTGCTGAGGGCAATGAAGGTCATTTCTCAGCATGGAACATTCCTGCCTTTGCTCTTCTAAGTACATACTCAGTAAGTGCATCTTCTAAGTACATACTCACAGGTTTCCTTTTGGGCTGGAACACCCCAGCAATTACTTGCAAGTAACACGTGCTCCTTGTGAGCCAGGTCGATATAGTCTTCAGCCTTGCCAATAACTTCATTATTAGTGACTCTTGCAGAGGATAACAGAGGTGGGAATGTCCTTGCAGGATGTCCACATTGTCCAAGTTCTCTTTCTCTCTTCCCTGTGAAGAGATCCAGGTTCGCTGCTGGTAGGCCTGAGTATTCCAAATACTTTGGTGACTTGCAGCTTGTCTACACAAGATGTTCTTGACAAGAGAGGGGGTTACTCTGTTCCTTTTGTCCTTTGCAGTGACTCCAGGAGCTTGAAAGATTTCTTCTTTATAATGTCAGTTATTTGAGTTTCTTCAGTCCATAGTAAAACCCAAGAAAATTATCTGTATAATGCAGTTTTGATGAGTTAATCTGGATGTGAAATGATAGGCATATTAGAAAATACAGTAAATTTTACATACACCATGATCACCATGTTAGTATTACAAAAGAGCATGTTCTGGGCAGCTGAAAGTGTGTTCAGAAGAACATGGAGCTCTGTACAGAGGAAGCAGGACTTTTCCTAATAGTCTTCAAGAGATCTTCCTGGATCCCTTGCTAGATCCCTTCCTGGATCCCTTGCTGGCTGGGGTCACACTGCTTTACAAGCCAGTGTCACACACTAGCAGAAATTACTTTAAAGGTTTTTTTCATGTGGCTTTGTTTGGGTTTATGTCCTGCTATCCCTGGGTAATACTTTGCAGAGATAGCAGAAAATGTCATTACTGCTCATACCTATTTTATTTGCCTTGTACTGAATAGTTCCTTTTTCATTTATTTTCGTAGTACCAGGACTTTGGTTGTCTCATCATTCTACATGCACATTTATTTCTCCATACAAAGCAAGTCTGATGTCAACTGGTTCCGAGGTGATCTCACAAGTGACCCTTGTCCACTCTTCATTCCATGTGAGTTACATCTCTTTCTTTCTGGAGTTTTATGACTTCTCCCCAGTTGAAAAAACAGATTTTTTTCTTAATAGTTGGCTAGAACATGCCTCTATTAATGACCCATCAGGCTTCTGTTGAAGTAATGTGTTTTTCCCTTAAAACTCTCCACTACCATAACAGGTCCTAACAGGCTCCCCTGCTTGCCATCTAGCATTGTCCTGGAGTGAACAGCCTGCAGAGGCTGATAGCTCTCACCTCCTGACAGCAGCATCCTCAGACATGACCTGGATAGACAGCAACTAACAGCGTTTCAGGGGAGAGCATGTCTCTGTGGGACGTGTGATGGGGCATTTTCATTCACTCCCCACTTGTTGCTATAACATAAAACTGTAAAGAATTCCCAGAACATCACTGGGAAAATGAGTAGATTTTATCTTTAATTATCAATTGCCATGGTTTGAATTTGTCCAGAAGCATCCAGAAATGCTAAAACTTGAGAAACTCCATGGGTCAGAGTTCCCGCTGAGCCACTTCAGCTCACCACAAGTATCAAACTCTCAAAGCTGATTTGCCTGTGGGTTGACAGCAGAAAGTCACTTGCTGTGTGTGACATGAGATGGCACACATGTCAGACAAGAGAGTCGTACCAGTGCCACCAAGGCAACACATGCAAATCAGATTTTCTGTATAAGTCGGCTTGGTTCAAGAAATGTAAAATCTGTCAGCTGCAGCATTCCTGTAATACAAACCTAATAACATTTATTTGCTTACTTTAGTGACCATCCACACCCCCAATGCCTGCAGGGCTGCTCCCAGTTACCTTCAGCAACTGTGCACAGCCACAGGGATGGGAAGCTTTTCCTGAACATGGGAGGTCTGAGGTCAAAGTGAGAAAACAAATCTGTACGTAAATAGCCATATTCCTGCTGCTGTAGCACTTGAGAGACTGAGCTACTGTTTCCTGGGGCTTTCCTGACTGTGTCCCCAAGGGTGTTGTGTGATCAACATACTGACAGTCAAGCAGTGGGAATGTGTGATCAGGAATTCCACTGCTTTTCAGACCAACCTTTTCTACAGGTCACAGTTTTAACATGTGATTTCCTTGAGGTAGTAGCTTTAAGATTTTCTTTGGGCAGGTTTTCCTTGGCTGCTGTAGATGGATTTCTCAATCTGCTCCGTGTCCTCTGATGGAAAATGCTGAATTGAGACTGATGGAAAATGCTGAATTTAGGCTCCTTGCTTTACTGACATGAAACAGCGGTCTACCTTCCTTTCATTCCATCACTTCTGCATTGCATCCTTCCTTTAGGTAAGGGCAGTAAGAACATCAGCCTTCCAGGGCTAGCGCGTTTTCCCAGTCGCTCTCCAGAATAGGATGTGATAGCTTCTCTTTTTGAGTTGGAAGATGACTCAATAGTCCTATCCCAAGTGTGAATGGTGAAACTGTCTTTTGGGAGTTAAAAGAGCCTTTTCTGAAGCTATAGTGAAGTCCAGATGTCTCATAGCTGTTGTGATCTTGTGAACAGTTTTAGGAGGAAAGTCTGTGAGGGATACAGCTATGAATCATCTGTCTATCCTGTGTCCATGAAGAAGAAATAAAAACCTCAATCCAAAAAGAATCCATTTAATTCTGGAATTTTCTGACCTATTTTGGTGCAAGCTGGGCTAAAAAAAAAAGCCCTCAAGCTCCTGTGCTGATGAGTTTCTCATATTGTTTACTCCTGTAACATTCCCTGTGCACTGCCAGCCAGGAATGACGTCCACCCCTCGTCCAGCATCACAGAATAAGAACTTCAGAGGAAGGAATGCAACTTCATAAATAGCAAACCACAGACACTAATGGGGAGCAGAGGCAAACCTGCAGGTTAAAATTCCTTGCAAGAGAAGCCCATAGATCCACACTGCCTGAAGATTCAGAGATGATTTCAGCTCTAGCCTTCGTTTTCCTCCTCTGCCTCTCCTGCCCTTTTTCATCATGTCAGCAGAGAAGGGCTGGTAAGTCATTTTCATGATTTCTGTATTTTCTGGACTCGTATGTTTTCTAGACTCCTATGGAAAGTATGTTTTGCAGAAGGGAACGAGGAAGAAGGTGACATTCAACTGTACCCACTGGAGCCTGAAAACAGCGTTTAGGGATTTTGTAGTTTCATAGGAAACTTGAAGCTGAACTGTGTAAATGTTCAGTCTCCGATTTTTCCCCCATTCTCCTCCAGAGCAGGGAAGTTGGTTTTTAAGAAAAACATTTATTCAAGGGCAGCTGGAAATTTTGGTGTGTTTTGCAATGACCTAAAAAAGGTACTTCCTATTAATCTGCATTTTACATGTGATTTAAGTTAAAAACCAGATAATACAGAATGTCCTATAGCAGGATCCTTCGATATCCTCTCTGCTTGTGCACGCAGAGCTCAGGGAAGCCCTGACTTCCAGGAATGTAGTTCATTACAATAGGGGGATGCTCAGCTCGAAGAGGATATGTGAGATCTGGCAGACTTAAGGCTGTGTACCAGAGATTCAGATGTGTGCTTGTGGAGACAGAATGAGTGCATGGAGAGGGATGCATAGCAATGGGAATGTCTGCAACTGCTTTGGGATTTGCTCCTGGGCAGTTGAATCATTATTGTGAATTTGTATATTAAAAAAACTTTTCTTTTAAATTACATCTTGCTACAAGGGATGGAAAATTCTGCCCAGGAATAACGGCAGCTGCCTGAAGGCTTCCTGCAGAGCTTATTCAAAACCTCTGGATTTAGAAATCATGTGCAAGCTCCTTGTTTTCAATAAAATAAGAAACACAACTTGAATTCAGTCCTTCTGTCTCAGAATGTCACATTTGTGGTACTTCCAATTTAGTTCCCAAACCAAAATGTATTGGAGAGGTTGTGAATACTCACGGAATCCTCTTGGTTCTTTGTGGGGTAGACCCGTGAGGCTTCTGGGCTTGTTTGTCACAGAGAATGCCAGAGTTCTTGTGCTAAGCGTGGGCTCACACCCTGCCTGTGCACTGGCAAGCTCCTCATGCTGAAGGAGGCAGCCCCCAAATGCAGCTGATCTTCCCCTGAACATCCAGTGGCAGATGCTGCTGTTGGTCTTTTTTTAAGTTTGCTTATGCTGGAGGCAAGCTGTGACTTCTGTTAAAGGATTGATTCATCTAGAAAAGCCAAAATGAGGTTGTGCTTTCTCATGAGGGACAGGGAATGGCAGAGTTGAGTTTTGTGTCCACTTGGTTTCAACGGTTCAAGTTTTCTTAAAACTGACATAGTTTTAGCAGCAATGAGCTGCTTCCATTCATTCCTCTTGAGCAAAGAGTACGGGCTAGATGCTGAGCATGTCTCAGAGGACTGGGCAAGTGTAGAATCTAGCAGATGGGAGAGAAAAGTCATGTTAATCTCCCTAAATGACCTTGTAAAATGATTTCTATCCCGTTCAGCATAGCTTAAATAGGATTTTGCAGTGTTGGAGGAGCAGATGGATCCTCCATGTCCCAAAACACTGAACACTACTGAGCAATTTGAAACTGCCGCTACCCAAAAAGAACCTATCTGCAGCAAGGAAAAGTCTGTCCCTTGAGAACAGGAGAGGCAAGGGCTGATGTGCTGGTTTTCCACGTTCAGTGCTTGGCAGCACATTTGGGATAGACTCAGCAAAGAGCCTTACTTCAGTGGTGCCCTTCATAGCGGCTTCCACAGCACTGAATTATTAATCTGCTGCTTTTGGCAGCAAAGCCTTTCTATGTGTGAACTGCAGAGCCCGTGCCAGATAAGCAGCTACCACAACTGCCAGGCTGCCAGGCCAAGCTGTTTGCTGAGGGGTAGCTGTTCCCTACCTGCCAGGCATGGCTGATTATCACTGTCTGCCCCATCCAGAGCAAACTCTACCCTGTGTGCAGGTCTGTGTTAATTCCAACAAGCTTCTAGATAGGAATGGAAAGAGACTGGTGTGGAGGAGTCTGTATCTCCTCATATCTTAATAATACCTTCTATCTTAAGCTGAAGTTGAAAATACCATTGATGTGGACTGCTAATGGCTCTTCTGTGTTTTTCCCAACCACTTTGTTTTTTTTAGGAGGTGAAGTTGGGCCAGAAATGCTGGAAGAGATGAGAGAAACTAACCGTGTGCTAATGGAAGTTCGAGACTTGCTGAAACAGCAGGTAGGTGAGAAAGGGACCTGATTCCTCGTATTCAGAGAGATCTCTGAATCCTCTGCCTTATGTGCTGAGTTCTGCAGCGGGGGGGGGCTGCTTCTTGTGTGAAGTGAAGTGAGAAATAGTATTATTGCACTGCAAACCGGAATCAATAGGTGGTCTCACAATCAGATCTGTAACTCTGAGATAAAGTGGACTCTTGTGAATTCCAAATTCTGCTGCTTAGAACCCTGTCTGCTGAGAACAGAAAGAACCAAAAAACCCCCAAAGCCACGCACACACAGTGGGTATGTATCTAACTGGAAAAACAAGTCACTTTTTCCTTGGTTTTGTGGGCTCATGAAATCAGTTAGAGAGTCCAAACTTGGAAGATGGAAGAGACCTTTCAGCCATCTATTAGGGTCCTGGAAAGGGAAGTCATATGGAGTCTAAACAAGCTCTGTATTCACTTTTTCCTCTTGTTGTTTTAGTCCTAAGCTTTTCTGGCTCTGGTTGTTTCTTAGGGAATTTGGAACTTCTTGGGTGCTTAGATCTTTTCCTATTTGAGTGAGGAGATGGTGGTTTGCCTGGTCAACTCCCTTTTAAGCATAGTAAAAGGTTCCATTCTCCCTTTCCCCACTGTGGGAGCTGAGGGCAGCAGCCTCTGCCTGCCAGAGGACTGGAATGGCAGACAGGTCCCTGTGCCAGTGCAAACTGGGCGGCCTCTGATCTGCAAAACCATCTGTTGCGTAGAGCTCCCCTCACATCTCAGGCTGCCACATAAATAGCCAGTGTTTACTAGGAACCAGGTCAGACATGGTTCCTGGCAGCCTCGAGCAACGATTTCCAGTGTTCCCTTCCAGCTCAGCCCTGCCTCACCATGCAGGTTTTCTGTTTGTTCTTTCTCTCACTCTGCCACCTACTTGGGTTTTTTTTCATCCATGGCTTTTCTTAACAGTGCTTTCAAGAAAACTTCATAAGCAAAACTTGCAAATACAACTGGAGAGCCAGGGGGGCAGTTCATCGTTGCTTAATCTGTACAAAGATTTTCTATAGCTCACTTTTCCTTGATTCAGCATTTTGGGGTGTTGACAATAAGGATGGCCAGAGGCCTAACAATGAAAAGTCACATCTACTCTCCTGAGCCAAATGGCTGAAGTATTTTTGGCACAGAGGAGCCACTGATACACATTAGTAGTGCTCCAAATCCTCCACTCTGCTCTGTCACCCTCTTCTAATGGGAGATGTTCTGGGGATTTGGGTTAGATCTCTCTTTGCATTAACTATTCAAAATACAGGACCCCAGGCTGTGTTGGAGAAAGGAGAGCATCTAGAGTAGGATGAATCTTGCTCTTACACTTGGGAGCTGGCAGAGACATGGGCTTTTGTCAAAGTGAAATGATGTCCACAGGGTGTGAGAGGTTGGTCCTGAGCATCGGTTGCAGACAGTGAGGCTTTGCAGGAGAGAAGTCTGCTGGGATTGCTCTCTGCGATGCTGGAGAATCTATAAACATTAGCTTGGGACTGACATGCTTTACTTCTGCCTCTCCATATCCCAGGTGAGGAAGTCTGGAGGGCGGAGCTTTCATGAGCAGATTCTAAACATCCTCATGGCAAGGGCATTAAGGACAAAGAATGGCATAGGCAATGTCAGAGGTTATTCAGATATCTGCAAAGATGGCTCATGGGAGCCTCCCTCTGAGCTTTCCTTACATAGAGCCTGGGCTGCAGATCAAGCAGACCTCTCTTAGACTCTAGTTCAGCATCTTTTAGAGTAGAAGACCCAAATAAAGTACATTTCTCTTTCTTTATGACACTTGTTTGTGTGTATTCAAGTCAAGTGTCTCCTGCATCTGTGACAGAATGGTATTACCAAGTTAGCCTGGAGAAACACTGCAGCAGAGAGTGACTTGCAGTAGGGGAGCACAAGTCACCTCAGCTTCCAGAAAGTCTGCAACATAGACTTTGGGTACCCAGAGTTACTTTGTCGGTCACTGTGTCGTCTGAGACACCCTGGGTTTGGCAGTGGGGCTTACAGGTTTGTGTGGGAGTAAAACTCACCCTTTGGCTAAGTGATGGTTCTTGTTTTCTTCTAGATTAAGGAGATAACATTCCTGAAGAATACAGTCATGGAGTGTGATGCCTGTGGTGAGTTAGAGAGCCGAGTCCTATGTTCAACTATCTCCTCCAAGTCCTTCATACTACTGTGTGCAAACAAGTACTAAAAAGCTACCTGTGACTATGTCCCCAAAGGAAATGGCTTGTTTCACAATTACCTGAGTGTCACAGGGTAACACTCAGTACTAGTGATGCTTTTTTTCCTCCACAACATTCTGCACACATGGACCAGTGTTCCATGCTGCTCTAATGTTCCATGGCAGCTGAAGCTATTACCCCTTTCCTGAGCAGAAGTAGCCTTACAAAGCTGGATCTTTCCTTCCAGCAACCCCCAGCATTTGCTTACTTGCACTGTTTCTGAAATCAGCTTTATTGGTGGCTTTGTGACACACCACGCTGGACTTCTCATAGTAGCTACATGCTGGTGCAGAAAGCTTCCTAACCATATCTCCTCATAACCCAACCCATGGCCCATGTTTGAATTGCCTGGGAATGCACACTGGGTATCCTGTGGGATGCAACTGGCTACTCCTGAGCTGCAAGTGGAAGAGAACATCACCCCCAAGAGGTACTGCTTTGCTATTCCTTCCATCCTAGTGCTGCCACCATCCAAGCAAAGAGGTTGTTTATGCAGAATTCAGGAAACAGGGTCATATTTTTTCCCCATATAAATCTTGTCCTCTGCTCCCCAGTAAATGTTGTAGGGTTCTATTTCTAAACTGGAACTTACTTCCGATATATCTGGCTTGCGGAAAGCATGGTTCTTGGAGATGCTGTTTCTTGCCAGGACACTCAAAGAGTGCAGCAGTAACCATGTCTGCATTTGGAGAGACTGCCCTTCTGCTGGAATAGAGATTAGCCAAAGCTCGTGGGGCCTGCAGCACAGAACTGCATTCATCCACGGCAATTGTTTTAATAATTTGCTCATAAAACTGTCCTGAACTTTCTCTGTTACTTGATTTCTGCCTTCCCCACTTGCTAGTCTGTTTTATGTGTGTTCTTCTGTACTCCTTACTGTAAAATTTGAGCCTCTTTTAGTCATGCATTGAACAACGTGATTCCCAGCAGTCGTGTGCTTCTCATTATTGCTCAGAAAGAGAAACATGAAGAGAGGAAGCCTTGGGCTTAGTGAAGATTTTGCTGCTGGCAGTGGTAGCGTGTTGGCTTTTGTTCTGTTTTGTTTCAGGTTTTTCATGTTAGGCTTTTAAGCTGGAGAAAGTGGGAGCAAAAAGTGTCCTGCTACCACTTGGAATAGAGGGTGTGAGAGACTTGTGACAATTCTGAAGAGCTTATTCACAGTCCTGAACTGGTCTTCAGTGAGGTTCTGTGTCCCATACAGACTGATTCTGCAACTTCCCAAGTGCTGCGGGTCAGGACATGAGGATAGAGACAAAAACCTGGCATTTGGCCTCAAAGTTTAAGGGAAGCTGGTGCGAACAGTGTGAGCACAGGCTGGATTTGTTCACACTGCTTCGGCATAGGACTGCAGGAGCATTTGTATGGGTTAGAATTTCCTACACATCAAGCACAGTACGTCATGCTTAGAAGGACCATATTGCTGTATTCCAGCCCAGAAGTGATGAATGGCTGAATAACAGATTGATTTCCCATCTGCCAGGATGAAGGGAGGTTTCTTGCCTTGTGGAGACAACAGGTAGCATGTTATGCATAACATTATGGCACAAAGCCTTATTGAGCCTGATGCGAGTATTTTCCTGGTACAGATCGAGCTGACCTGTTTAACATGCCTGTTTCTGCAACAGAGACTTTGGCTGACAGCCCTCCACAGTGCTTCCCAGAGTTAAGCCTGTGTGGGTTCTGCTATAGCCAGGTGCCTGAGCCTGTAGCACCAGTGAGGAGTTGTTGTGAAGGAACCAAGGAGAGAACTGATCTCTGTGGAACAGTAACAAGAGATTTGGACTGCAGCTAAGGCTTCTGGGGTTCCTTAGTTATTTTTTGTCTGCTCTGACTCAGAAATTTGTCGAACTGCTGCTTCTGGCTTCATTTTTTTTCCCTTTACAAAACAGCCACAACTGCTTGACCTCAGAAAGGATGTGAGGAAACGTCCTGTGTGTCCCTTCTGAGACAGTGGCACCACCTGATGCTAGTCCCTGGCAGTGACAGCTCTGTTCTAAGATTCCTCTCATCCTCCAGGCATGCACACTGAGGCCACAGGCCCTGTCATCACCGTGACACAGTTTAACAGATGCCTCCCAAACTCCTGCTTCCCTGGTGTGGCCTGCACCGAGACCGGCACCAGCTTCCGCTGCGGACCCTGTCCCCCGGGTTATTCGGGCAATGGCACCCACTGCACAGACATCAATGAGGTAAAAACCCCAAGTGGGACAGGCTGGAGGGTACAAATCTGACCCACTTGGCTTGGAGTGTTGCAGGTTTGGTTTGTGGTTTATAAAGAAAAGTCTTGCAAATCCCCTCAGAGCTGCAGTTCAACAGAAACATCATTTCATGGGAAGGGAGTCTGTATCTCAGCCTCCCTTGAGCTTTGTTCCATGGTGGGTTTATATCCAGCCAGGGATTTCTTTCTAAAAGATACATAGGCTCCAACAAAATAAATCTTTCAGTTTGTACCACACCCGAGGGTGAGTACAAAAGCCCAGAACAGTCCTTTTTGGTCTTATGATCTTTTGAGCTAATGGCTGATGAGTTGTTAGAGATAAGATTTATTATGTGTGGAATAGAATCAAATGCTTCCCAAATAGTCCTTTCTACAATCAATCTTACCACACTACTCTTAATGCTGTACTTCTGCCTTTAAATCAAACCTTGCTGGGCAGATACAGTTTGGTTTTTTTAGGAAGTGTGGCATTCCATCAAGTTTTCTCTCCATGTCTGTGCAAAGCTTCACTCAACCATTAATTCTGTGTATACATAAGACTCCTCAGTTGTGTGGTTCCCAAACCTGAGTCCTATGCTCTCTGATTAGGCCACCAAGCAACTGCAAGTGTCTTGCAAAACTATATCACCTTTTTAGTGTTTCAATTTGAAACCTGCTGAAAAGGGTCAATGAGAGTGATGATAATCTGTTGGTCACAAAACCGTGGGAACTGCTCTGTTGATGTGTCTGCTGGTACGGAGCACAAGAATTCAGTGAAAATAGCAAAGTATTGGAAAAAATGAAGCATTAATAGCAGTTTTGGAAGACAATTGCATCCCAGGGTAGTAAACAAACAACTGCTCTTGTCTGTCAAAACCAGTGTAAGAAATGATCCAGTTCTCCGGATTCAGAGACTGCCAGGAATTGAAGTGTGAAGTGAAGCCAGCCCTTTGCCTGGGCAATTGATGTCACCAACGAAGAATTAGTTCTGAAAGTTGATTTGTTTTACTTGTCTGCACATTAGTGGAACTCGGGGGAACGACGGAGCTGGGGAAGCTGCATTTTCCACTTGCAAGGAAAGCCAGGAACTTCTATGCATTTTTAGTTTATTCTTTAAAAAGCAAAGTACAATAGGTGGCTAGCAGCCAGCGAGGCCTGTTTTGAGAGCTGGCTTCCCAGCTGGCTCTGAGGGAGAGCTGTGGGCCTGCCTCATAGCTCTGCACCACCTCTCTTGTTTGCAGTGCAATGCAAACCCCTGCTTCCCAAAGGTCCAGTGCATTAACACCAGCCCTGGCTTCCGCTGTGATCCCTGCCCTCCCGGCTTCACCGGTCAAATGGTCGAAGGGGTTGGACTGGCCTATGCGAGAGCCAACAAACAGGTAAGGTCCAGAAACGCTTCTGTCTCCCTTAGGAATCATTAACTCTTTCCCCTTTGTAACTGTAATTCAAAAGTCTTGGAGCCTTCAAAGAAATGGGAGGGACATGCAAGGTGGCTGCATTGTGTTGGTGCAAACACTGATGCAGTGAGAGGAGAGACTCGCCAACGATGTCCCGGCACATCAGCAGTGAAGCAACCTTTGCTCCAAGACCTTACTTCTGCTCAGTCTATGCTGGACAGCGTGTTACGTCTCTGATGCCTCTGGGGCTCTGAAGCCAGCCTGGAGAATCCTTCATGCTAGAACACAAAGAGCTCATGCAGTTACTCCCCCTCTGCTTCCCCCAACAGCTGTTAGACAGGCTAAAGTAAAACCAGCAACAAAAGCTTATGGTTTATAAGCAGGAAGGGCATGTGGCTTGTGTTATTTAGAGAGCTGCTAGCTGGTCACAGGATGCAGCCTTTGACCTTCTTGTTCCATTGACCTGCTTCTGTCCTTTTACTGTAAGGAGATACTCTGCCAGCTCAGCTCAGAGCTAAGCTATTTTGCCAGGCTAAAATCTCTGGTGGCTGTAGAGTGTGAGCAGCTTGCCTGGGGTCAGGAATATTGCTGGGATCTGCCCTCAGTTTGAAGGAACGCTAGGTCCTAGTAAGGTGTGTCAGGGGGTTTGCTTCTGTGTCCAGTGATGCTCTCATTCTGTAATCTGAATGGGGGATCTGCTCAAGAGTGAAGTCTGTTTTGTTCATCCTGGGCAGGTTTGTACTGACATCAATGAATGCGAGACAGGCGCTGCCAGAAACTGTGTCCCCAACTCCATCTGCATCAACACACGGGTCAGTACTACTGAAAGCCTCATGTGGGTCTCTTCCCCAGGCTCTGGGGCCCCTGCTAGCTGCGGAAATCAGCTGCTGAGGAAGGTTACAGCAAAGGCTTGCCAGGACTCATGTGATTAACTCCCTATTGCTCTTCCTTGCAGGGATCCTACAAGTGCGGGGCTTGTAAACCTGGCTTTGTTGGGGACCAAGTGAGTGGCTGCAAGAGCCAGTCAGTGAGGCGCTGCCCTAATGGAGAGATCAGCCCGTGCCATGAGAAAGCAGAATGCATCGTGGAGCGCGACGGGTCCCTCTCCTGCGCGGTGAGATTCAAATCTCCCCGCGAGCAGCGTCTGCTCATTCCGCCTTCCCGTGCACTGTGCTTGCTCTGCTGCGTCTGCCACTGCCCTCTCCTGGAGAGCCTTCCCGACACCGACCTGCTCTCTAGCACCTGAGCTGCTGCAGGGTCGCTTCCAGTGCTCCCTGGTGCTCGTGGCACCTCAGCACCACTCCTGTGTGTTTGAGCTTTGGTTTTTGCCTTCCCGTGAAGTGCTACAAATTTGTCAGTGGTGGAACATTACGCACAGCTGAGCAGGGAGAAGCACCCTGCAGCAACCTGCAGGAGCCAAGATGCTGCTGCATCTGTCTTTATAATCTCAAGAACAAGCTGAGAGCTTGTATCTGAGCTATGTAAAATGCTTCTTCCATCATAAATGCTTATTCCAGACAATATTTTTCCCGTACAGCACTGTGTACATTTGCAATGTTTCCTGCTGATTCTCATGTGAAGCCTTCCATTCTGGAGGCATATGGCCATCAGGGGACTCGCTGCCAGTCTCATTTTGTTCATGTGCTCTCTTCCAGTGCCTCGTGGGGTGGGCAGGGAACGGCTACGTGTGCGGGAAGGACACAGACATTGATGGAGTCCCTGATGAGAAGCAACGCTGCTCAGACAAAAAGTGCCGCAAGGTATGGTGCAGTTGTCTTGTGCAGCTGATAACAGGACATCAGAAGAATGCCTGACCAGAACTGGGCCATTCCGATGTGAGACCCTGCTCATCCTTCAGAACTCGGATTCCTAACAAGCTCTTTGTTGCTTTCCTTGCAGGATAACTGCATGACTGTCCCCAACTCCGGCCAAGAGGATGCAGACAGGGATGGAATTGGAGATGCTTGTGATGATGATGCTGATGGAGATGGGATATTAAATGCTGAGGTTTGAATTCTAATGCTTAATCTCTGCCTTAGCTAAATGTACCCAAAGGTCTTGCATAGCAATTGCCTTCACTTCTCTCTCTCTCTCACTTGGCCAAGTATCTGTGTGACTCCTCAGAGCCACACGTTCCCCTTCAGCCCATCCCCGTCTCCCACAGGACAATTGCGTGTACACGCGCAACGCAGACCAGCGCAACATGGACAAGGACAACTTCGGTGATGCCTGTGACAACTGTCGCCAAGTGAAGAACAACGATCAGAAGGACATTGATGGTGATGGGAAGGGAGATGAGTGTGACGATGACATGGATGGAGATGGTAAGAGCAGCAGGAGAGCATCCTCAGAGAGGTGCATATATACTGATCTAAAGCCCAGAAAGCTGTGCAGCACACAGCTAGAGAGCCTCAGGGCAAGTGCCAGCCTTCAGAGGCTTGAGATCTACAGGAGCAGAACTAACTTCTGGTAGGATTGAACACAGCTCAGTTTTTTAGCTGCCAAGTCAAGCCAACATCCTTCACCTCTCACAGGGTTTAACTCTCTCATCAGGATGGTGCTAACAACTTTTTATTAGCACTCTTATCATGCACCATCATGTCAAACCTGTGTCAGACTGAGGCAAGAAAGATGTTCTCAGGCCACACAAGGACACTACTTGGTGATGTAATTTAAATGTATGAAGTGCAGGAATAACCAGGTTGTTGGCAGTTGCCAGCTCAAGGCAGTTTGTATTAGGGCTGTCTTTTGGGGTGAAAAAACATTAAATGACTTCAGAAGCAGTGTGTGCACTGATGCTGCTGTATTTGCACAAAGCCTGCTTTCAAAAGCCAGAAATCACAACTGCTCTGGCCTGAGGCACACATTCTTACTTACAGAGTATTTCTGCATCTAGCAGTGTTTGGGCCTGGCTGCATCCTGCTGGCATGATTTGCTGCTGTAGTAGGCAGCTGCAGAGAAGCAGGAAGTGAAGTCATTCAGGTTGCAATTAGATTGTTCCTGCCCTTGAAAAGGCCCCGTTTAAACCTTCCAGGTCAAATGGCCAAGATTGACTTTGACTTATTTTCCAGTTACACAGTTATGTGCTTTAGAGGGAAAGCCTCTGTCATGGTTTAGGGGACCACAGACAGCTTCAGCTTCATCCTCTTGTCCCCTCACTCCTGCACAGATGTGATGCCAGTTTGGAGCCACATTCTTCAACTCTTTAGCTTCCCCTAAGGAACCCAGTTTGAGACACTTCCTCTCGGGTTCCTGCGCAGCAGCATGCTCAGACATCCAGCATGATGCAGCCTGGAGTGTTTTAAGATCAGTTGCTGCTGATCTCTTCATCCCCAGAGCTGCCCGGATGTAACTGAAATTGTGTAAAATAGTTGCTTTATTACATGACTTCAGCTGCCCTCAGTTTTTGCCATCTCTTACATCCAAAAGAGATCGTGTTGCATAGAGCCTAATAGGCCTCTTGCCTTGATGGGTCCATTTTGCTTGTTTTACAGGGATCAAAAACCCAATGGACAACTGTAAAAGAGTTCCTAACCCTGATCAGAAAGATGCCGATGGTGATGGAGTAGGAGACATGTGTGACAGCTGCCCCACAGTCAGTAACCCAGACCAGGTAAGGCAGTACTCCCCATTCTGCAGTCCTGTGAGGGTGCTGGAGCACCTGCCTGAGGTGCACAAACCTGGGAACTCACTGAGCACAACTTGCAAATCCCACAGTACAAAAGCGCAGCCCCTCAGGGTCAAACGTCCTGGTGTGTGGAAGAGGAAGTCAGAGAGGGACCGCTGCACTATGGCCTCCTCTCTTCCTACCCTCTTCATCTGTGGTTAGAAACTGCACTGCTTCAATCCATCAGGGCCACATGGAAATCCTGCAGGAGGAACAATCCCACTGTCATCAGCTCTGTTTTCAATCTGAACAGCCACAACACTGAGCTGACCCCTCTCTTTGGTCTCTTTATTGCCTAATCCACCTCTTGATCTATGGAAAGTTTCACTTATTATTGCTTTATTTTACTAGAAAGACACCGACCATGATCTGGTGGGAGATGTCTGTGACACCAACCAGGACAGGTGAGAGCTTGCTGCAAAGATTATACTGGGGTTGCATGAAACCTTGGGGATTGGGGCGAAAAAAGGCAATATCCTGTCAGCCTGGCTTGGCCTTACCTGAGAAAAAGAGGTTAAGGGAAGTGGAGTTCTCTTCACACCCCAAAAGAACATGTCAGTGAAAGCACGGCCTGTGCTGGCCTGCTCATCATTACCTACCACCCCCAGACCTGTTCGGACACTCCAGCAGGGGTATTACTGCTCTGTTGTTGGTGTAGCTAAGAGGCAAAACTCACCAACTTGAGCTGCTCTTGTTGAGGACCCAGCCCCTCGAAAGGTGTCACCTGCTTCTTTTAAAATGGATGAGCTTTACCTGTGATTTTCTCCACCAGCGACGGCGATGGCCACCAGGACTCACGGGATAACTGCCCATCAGTGCCCAACAGCTCCCAGGTGGATACAGACAATGATGGGCTGGGAGATGAATGTGATGATGATGATGATGATGATGGAATTCCAGATGAGAAACCTCCAGGCCCTGACAACTGTCGGCTTGTCCCTAACCCTGGCCAAGAAGACTCAGATGGTAAGGGGAAATGGAGGCAGCTAAGCTCTGCTTGGGCCCTTCAGTTCCTGCTGGCTAATGCCTACCAGTCTGGTCCCTAGAGATAGCCAGGAATTAAGATCTTCTCAGTACTGACCTGGGACAGCCCTATGTCATTTTCAGATCTCCAAAACCCTGACATCAGGATCATACCTGGCACAAGTTCTCTTCCATAGTGACAACAGTTTGAGGTGTCTCTTCTGCTCACAGCATCTCTGCAAGCAAGAGAAGCCTCGGGGTTTCTTTGCAACTGACTTAAAGTGTACCAGTGCTCTGAGCACTTCTTAACCTTGCACGTGGCTACCTTAAACTGCACTCCTGGAGTAAAACTCGGGTGTAAGGGGTAGGAGAGATTAATGAACACTTGTTACTCCTTTTCTTCTCTCGTGCTCTCAGGTGATGGTGTGGGAAACCTCTGTGAAGATGACTTTGACAGAGACATGGTGATTGACAGGATTGACGTGTGCCCAGAGAACGCAGAGGTGACACTAACAGACTTCAGGGCTTTCCAGACGGTTGTATTGGACCCTGAGGGCGATGCACAGATTGACCCCAACTGGATTGTCCTCAACCAGGTAGACACTGCTCCAGAACAGGCTGGGGGGAGGACGGGACAGGCCTGTACCAAACTGGGTGCAGTTTTCCTTAGAAGTCTCTGCAGGCTTCACATCCTAATGCTGGAGCCTCACCCCAGGGGTATCTTTCCTCTGAGCACTGAACCAGAGTCAAGTTGGTACATTTGAAACTGATCTAATGAGTCAACATTCCTCTTTTTCAGGGCATGGAAATTGTCCAGACCATGAACAGTGATCCCGGCCTGGCCGTAGGTGAGGCTCTTCCTTTTGTCCTATTGGGAAAGTTACCACTCAGTAACTGCCTGCTCCTAGTGCAGCTTTACAAGTACCCGATGCTTCATCCACCTCCTGGGGAAATACTTTCTTCAGTAGCAGAGGCTTCAGCTTAGCAAAATCCACCTCTCCCATCCGGATCTGGAATCAAATAGATCTACATTTTGTCTTAGAACACAGAATCTTTGTTTTCTTACCAATTCCAGGTTACACGGCATTCAACGGAGTGGACTTTGAGGGCACATTCCATGTCAACACTGCCACAGATGATGATTATGCTGGTTTCATATTCGGCTACCAGGACAGTTCCAGCTTTTATGTGGTCATGTGGAAGCAGATGGAACAGACATACTGGCAGGCAAACCCCTTCCGAGCAGTAGCAGAACCTGGAATTCAACTGAAGGTAAAGCAGCCATTGAAAAAGGATTCCCTAGTGGATTTGTGGCCTTTTTCTTAGCTGTGCTGCTTGGACACATGGAGCTACAGTCAATCAGTTCTTTATCCCCACATCTTACCAGTCTCTTCTTGGTCTCAGGCAGTGAAGTCTAAAACAGGCCCAGGGGAGTACCTCCGCAATTCCCTGTGGCACACAGGAGACACCACAGACCAGGTCAAGCTGCTGTGGAAGGACCCTCGCAACTCCGGCTGGAAGGATAAGACCTCCTACCGCTGGTTCCTGCAACACCGGCCCCAGGTCGGATACATCAGGTGGGGGTTCACAACTTCCTCTGCATGCCTGAGGAGCACTTTAACACAGCAGCATCTCTAGTGCAGTGTGGAGGGAAAGAGGAGGGAGCGCCTGATTGAGGAACGGTTTCTATGTGGGTGCATCACTCTCATGTTCATGTCCTACACCTGCTCGTTCTCTCCTAGAGCTCGTTTCTATGAAGGACCTGAAGTAGTAGCGGACACTGGAGTTGTCCTTGACACAACCATGCGAGGAGGCCGCTTGGGAGTCTTCTGCTTCTCCCAAGAGAACATCATTTGGTCAAACCTGCGTTACCGCTGCAACGGTGAGTTTCAAAGAGCGAGGACAGGAATTTCTGCCACTTTACGTTGAGGACTCTCGTGTGCCTGGGATAACCTGTCCCCACGCCTGCAGCGGGGGGCCCACAGCACCCGAGTCGATTTTTCACTCCTGGTTCTACTTCTAATCTGTATTTGCTTTCATCTCCTCCTCCTCAGACACCATCCCAGAAGACTATGAAACATTCCGAGTTCAGCAAGACTAAGCCCTGGTGTCAAGACGTGTCCAGCCAGCCTTGCTTTCAGCCCCTGCTCAGCTGCCCCACTATCGCTCCTGTAGCCCCTGTGAGGAACTGTAAGTAACGTACCACTGCGGCACCATCCAGCACCTCTCCTATGACAGCAGCTGTCTGACACGCTCCAAACCCTGCTGGCACGGCCGTGGTGTAGACAGCGAGTGTGAACAGAGCCTGAGCTGCTGTAAACACGAGCTCTCCACACACCGTGGATGTGCTGAGAAGCTGCTTGCTGTAGCTGGAATTGAGGCAGTCTCGTGTGGATGATTCCCAGGGACATTTTCCCTACTCAAAGGCTCTCGAGTGTGAATGTTTGTTTTCCTTTCAAGCAATGCCAGCACTCGTCTGAAAAGGACACAGAGAGCAGCCCCATGTACAAGTGCTCACAAAACATTGACAAAAAAAAGCACTTTAAGGAGAGTGTCTTTGTTCTGGAATGTTGGATAATAAATACTTGGAATGTTGGATAATAAATACTAGACTTCTTCTTTGTCATGTGCACGTTGCTTTTCCATCCTCTGAAACTATTCTGATCCAGACGTGTAAGAGAGCCCCTCGGCAGCTGAGTTATCAGTCAGTACAAATGCTCAGGGCCATATTCTCCTGCGAGACCCTCCCTCTGCTCAGACTGTCCCGCCTGGGCCTTGTGGGTGGGGATTAGCTTTAAACGAAAGTTTTAGGTGGGATCTGTCTTACGGCACCGGGCCGGGATTCCCACAGCTGAACAGCCAAGGACCAGGGAATGCTGCAGCCGTTGGTGCCATGGGTGCGTGGAAGGAGCAGACACAGGCTGCTAACGGGGGAAGGCTTCAGTCCTGCACTAGCGTAATCCCCAGTACCTTCTGGTAACCAGTAGCAGCACTCCAGGCTGCCTCGAGAGGCAACAAAAGCACATCAGGTAAGGGGTTCACGTTAGTTACACTGAAACTCGCTCCTAGCTCTGTGGAACACTCAGCAGCGCAGTTCTGTGAGCTCGGTACAAGTTCCCCTCTGGAGCAAGGCTGTAGTACCCATCCCGGCCATGCTGCTCCCACTACACGTTCCTGAACAAGCAGGCTGTGAACGCACCTTCCACCTCCGCAAAAGGGCTCTCAGATTGGAAGGGATATTGTATAAGCTTCTAAGAAACCGACTCCCAAGTGGATCTGGCCCGAGATGGTTCCAAGCCAAGAGCAGGAATGAATAACCCTTCACTGCCACCGGTCCCGGCAGCACCCCGCGCCCTCGCTCCAGTTACACCTCCCACAAAGCGCAGGTTCTGCAGCAGCCCCGTCCCTCAGTGCAGAGGAACCTTCCCACAGACAAGCACAAACCGGGGTCCAAAGCAGATTCTCTCTACTCCAGAGCGATGCAGCCGCTGCCCAAGTGGAGGGACTTGGTCCTTCTGGCCCAGCTGCCTTTGTAACGTCCTGCCCTGGTCATGGCGCCTCCGCTCATCCCCATGAGCCACCCAAGGCAGATGCTCCTGTGGCAAACGCTACACCCAGGCAAAGCCCACGCCGGGGACAAGTGTCGGGCCAGGCTGAGCACTGACACACTCAAACCTCCTGCAGCTCAGACTCTCCTCACCCCACACAGCCCTAAAGCTACACAGCAGCCCAGAGCCGAAACCTCAGTGAAGCTGAGCCCATCACCACACTGGCCCCAAGACAGCAGCACTCGGGATGCTTCTGGTGACAGCTCCAAGCTCAAGACTTGCCATACCCCCTGCGTCCTTCCAAGCAGATGCAGGTTCCTCACGCAGCGCTGGGTTTCAGCGCTGCCGGAAGCCAGGGGACCGCTGGCACTCAATTCCACCATTCCTCTCGAAACAAGAGCACTGCACCACCACCATTTCAACCCTGAGAACCAGCAGCCAAGGAGCAACCACCCCACAAATGAAGCTAAGAAAAAGCTGAGCAGCCAGAGACAAAACCAGTTGAACTTTTATTACATTTCATTTACAAATAATGCAAAGATACAAAGACAAAAGCCTTCACACAAAAAAAAAGGATTGAAAAGAATGTACATTGAGTTGAGCTGCTTTTTCACATCATGTCTCAGATCGCAAACACTTAAAGCCAACTTCAGTTTCCACTTCACCTAGAGAAAAACACAATAAATAGAACTTTCCTGCTGCAGGGACAACCGCTGCAGCGGCCCTGTGCCGCCGTTGCTGCAGCTGAGGATTGCATATATCAGGAGAGAACCCACAGCTCCTCGGCACAGGAAACGTGCAGCATTTGTCCCATCTGAAAACGCAGCAATCGGCTCTGCCAAGCTCCATGACCTGCGCAAGGCCGGGCTTTAGCTGCCAGTCTGGGAGAGGAGCAGCTCTGTGGGCTTCAGTAACACCAAACTCACCCTCTGTGAGCACGGACACGTTTAATTCCCACTGCTCCAGGGAATCCTTCCCCATGGGGCCCCGGCACTGCCAGGAGCATCCGCAAGGTCTAATCCCTCCCCGGGATAAACCTCAGGATCTCCTCTCTCGGGTAAGAGCTCACGGAAGCGCCACGCTCGCATCGCTGCGCTGGATGCTGCTGACCCAACGCCTGTCGCTATCTCTGCTCACTCAGTTCTCTTCTGACTGTGCTGATGCTCATGCCAGGAATACTCAGGAATGTTTGGGTGCAGGGAGGAAAGGAAGGTTGGTTTAAGCAAGCCCGGTGCCCCTGTCATGTTTCACCCCATAAACATTATCATCCTTTATATTCACCCCCTGTGCGAGGCCAGAAGCTTCCCCCATGCATTTAATGTCTTAGAAATCCCAAACTGAGCCAAGCTTAATCCTTCCCGGCCAAACGGGGGCTTGGGCACTGCTCACGAGTGAGGCCATTTGGGCACTGCTCACTCTTCCCAACAAAGCACAGACTTTGTGCCATTAAGATCGCCCTTCGTACAACAGAATTCAACTCAGGGGCCGTAAGTTGAAGCCTGTAAAATTCCAGACGGGAATACAGAAAGCGCCACTATTCCTACTGCAGAAACACAGCCCCAGGGGGGATGCACAGACGGGGACCTTCCACCCCTTCTCTTCTAAACCACGGCAGCGAAGAGCTGCACTGAGCGATACCAACACCCCGGAGCAGAGCCACGGGAGAGCCGCAGCCCGGAGCTGCCGCCCGGGACACCCCTTGGAGTCCGCTCTTTAGGGAACCCAGCTCCGACCATCACCGTGTCCAGGACCGGTCCTGCACACACGGAGCTCACCCCTCCCGCACAGACACAAACCTCTTCCGTCCGCTGAACCTCACCCAACGCTCCCCTTCCCTGCAACGCAGTCACAACTGAAGCGGAGCGAGGGGGAAAAGCTCCGATTGCAACAGAAGGGAAGAGCCGCCGGGGGGTGATCCCACACAGGCCCTGGACTGATCTCCCCGTCCCCAGGGGAGCGGTAAACCCAGCTCCGAGCCCCCCCAAGCGAGTGCCTCTGCTCTGGGAAAGCCCCCTGGGCCGGGAGGGCTCCCAGCTCCGCAGGGCGAGCCGCAGCATCCCAGCGGGCTCCATTCAGGACCACAGCCACGGGAGCCCCCACGGCCTCCACTCCCAACACTTCTCCAGCGCAAGCATGACCTGCTGCAGCTCTGCCTCATCCCGGCACGCGGGAGCTGAGCACCACCTCCTCTCTTTGTGCTCGTACAAGGCTCAAATCCAGCTTCAAATGGAGGAACGTGAATCCCAAGGCAAGAGTGGGGGCGGCTGCCGCATCCTCAGTTCTCATTATCCCAATGGCTTTACTGAAGGATTCCCTAAAGCCTAAGGAAGGTGGGGGGCAGAGGGTAAGATCGGAGCCGCCCCAAGCTCCTGGGGCTCAGGAAACATCGAGCAGAAGCAGGATCTAACGCCGCAAGACAGCAACCACTCAACACCCGCACAGCTTCACCTGAGCCAGAACGCACACATCGCATTCAGACACCACGAAACAAAGGTCTGAGCCAACGCACATCAAAACCCAACAGTTCGAAGGCCGACAAAAGCCGCGTGAACACGGACGCACCGCTCCACCAAGCGCCACGTCCCCTGCGTTAACCTGGATCAAGTTCCTCCTGGGAGGTTTCTGCCTCCAAAGGTAGCTCAGGGTTTCTGCTGCAGGTAAAGCAAAGCTCAAGCTCAGGTCTAAGACTGACCCAAAAGCTGCCATCGCTGTTAAAACACAACTCACTGAGGAGGAGGAACCCCTACACCAGCTCAGAACACTGTCCCTTCTGCACACAGAGCTGCCAGGCTGATGGGAAAGGGGCGACTCCTGCACCCATTGAGCAGACCAACGGCTCAACTTCCTATTTGTACCTTTGAGCTCAAGCAAACAAGACTGGAACCAGCAACAACTTGAACACCAACATGGCCACGCTCCAGAACAAGCCACGTTAACGTGTGCCTGTAGATCCACTGTCATTAGATTGTCGCTCCTCCTGTACACACCAGCAGCCACCACAGGGAAACACTGCAAAGGCAGACGAAACGAGGACGTGTCTCTTGCCATGTGGGTTTTCTGTCACAAACTGCGTCACCTTCAAGCTGGACCAAAGGGCAAACTGAAACACAACCAACAGAACAGGACCCTCGTACCCAGCAAACACCAACAGCGACCACCGCGAGCCTCCAGCAAGCAGGTAACATAGAGCAGATACTCAACGCACAGCATGGGCTCCATGCTCCTGCCACTACTTAAGGGCAATACATGCAGCAAAAAGAACCAGGATGAAGCAAACCAACGCTGCTCAGGCATTTCCCTGCCTATTTAGGTACAAGGAGAGAACGCTGAAGCAAGAGGTGGAGCTGCTCTTGAGGAGACAGCCAGGGGAAGGATGAGTGGACAAAGCTGCCACCACAATGGCACCACCTTCTCCAGCCTCCCCCCGCCACGGGGACCCTCAGACCACACTGATGTGCAAAGCACCGCACCACCACCCTGCTCCCAGAGATGCCTTCAAAACTGAGCAGTGATGGAGCTGCGGCTGCTCCAGGGATACAAACCACTGTGAGCCCCGGGCTGGGGACACTTCCCTGCCTCGCTGGCCAGGCTGCATCGGCTTCTGCAGACACAATGGGGGCAGGCCCCCGCTCCTGCTCTGCTCTCTTTGCTCTCGTTACCTGTGCTCAGGCAGAACCGAAAGCCTGGAGCAGAACATCAGCGCTGCTCAGCTCAGGCAACGTCAGAACCACAGAATCATGGAAGAGTTTGAGTTCAGATCCTGTGGGAGGAGCTGTGGCAGGGCTGGGCCAAGGGAAGACCCTCTCGAGGGTCTCCAGAAGAACTCAGGGCACGGACGGACGGGTGGGGAGGCTCAGACGCGGCTCTCCAGCCTCGCTATGCAGTTACCGGTGTCACCGCGTCACCCGAGACTCAAATCACTTCTCACCCCTTGCTACGTGGAGTCGCTCCACCACACAGACGCCTTTTCTTGCTGTACACACCCTCTACGGCACGGAGCTGCTTCCTTGATGCTTTCTACAACGCAGTCAAGCCACTGAAGAAAACAGTCAACGTTATTTTACCCCTTTAGGCCTTTATTTTGATAAAATTGGTCAAGCCCACATAAGGCGAGATACACCACAGTCAAAACCACCCCCCGCCCCCCCCTAGTAAAATAAATAACACAAATGAGTACGTAATGTAGTGTTTTGGTTTGCAGTATAGAAATTCCACACAATGATTCTGTTTAAAAAGGTAAAAATGATTTATAATACACAGTTAGAATGTCATGGTGCCCGCATAGAAAACCGACATGCAATCCATGCCTACACTGCGCCGTAGAAATAAGATGCAACTAAAAATACAAAGAACAGGAACAACTACAAATTGATTCTGTTTTTTTTAAAGGGCTTTTGTGGGGTTTTTTTACAAAGGACACAGAACAAACGCTACCTGCGCTTTCACATTGCCATCACAGTGACAGGGGGGCCGCTTTGCAGAGGAATAAACGCTGTTGGGATCCCGAAATCCCGAGGGGACGGGAGCTTCCGCTTCCTTCATGCACAGAGGGGGTTTCCAGGGGCAGCATCGTGCTCATACCAGGATGGACCTCCAGCCCCAAGAGGTGTTTCCACAGAAATCCAAGCTTTTAACAAACAAGCACGGTCCAGAGCTTGGTTTTGAGGGAAGTTTAAAGGATTCTCTAAGTTTTGGGATGCTGATTTTAGGCAAACTCGGAGGGCAGCTCCTTCTCTAGCTGCAGGTTCACCCACGAGCACCGTTCTGGCTTCACCCCCGGGCCTCATGCACACTTCTTTTTATTGAAAGAAACAAAAATTCAATTCAATTCAAAATAAGGTCATAAAATGTACAAAGAATGAACAATTTCTTCTTTCTGGAAAGCTTTTCCCCTCTTGAAAAGGAAACCCCCACCTCTGTGTGCAGGGGCTGCAGGGCCGGCGCCCGCTGCCATGCAGGAGCCGCAGCGAGCCAGCGCCAAGCGCGGCACAACTGTACGTACAAGGGCAGAGCCCCCTGCAAGCAGCACAAGCTCGGCTTTCCGCATGGGAATCACAGTATTTGACGCACTGAAGGTTTATTCCTGTTATTTCCCCATTGTATTGGCAAATGCAACAGTCTAGCTTGGGAGCTTCGTAATATATATTTCTATCTATAGCTATAAAAACACGTGTTGGGAGGGGGCAGGGTTCACTCAGCAGGTAAGTTTGGACAGTAACCCTTTGAGACACCAGACAGCTTCAACATCACTTAAGTCAAAAAGTTACAAATACTACTCCTTTATATATATATCTATTTCTTTTTTGCTAAGTGATCTTTCTGTTTCTGCTCTCCTCCATCCCAGGACGGGAAGGGGCAGCCACCCCCCAAGGCTCCACCTGCACAATGAAAATGGAACCAGAGCTATTGAGTTTTCCAAATCAAATCAGATTACTTGTTCCAAAAGCACCGGGATCCGCTCCATGCGTCCACGGCCACGAGGTGCCACAGCCTCATAGATCAGGTTTGCTTTAAAACCAGCCTTGGGTGTACGCACACTGAAGAACTGACATTTGAACGGGAGAGGGAGAGAAAAGCTCCTCTCCAAGTGCAGCTCCTCCACGATGCCGCCTGGAACCTGGCTTTTGGGGAAGCAAAACCCAAGAGGCATTGAAGTAACTGCGCCGGTTCTCAAAGGGTTTGGTGCTAGGAGCAGCCTGTGCCTGCTCTGAGGTGGAGCACAGTTCCCGTGGCCCAGCCCATCCCGCTCCCAGCGCCCTTCGCCCCGCGCGGCAGGAACAAAACCTGGAATTCTCTCGACTCGATGGTCCCTAATTGTGACAGTTGCATCCAGACGTGTTCTTTTTTAAATTAAGGCCATTTTAAATGTCTACTTACAAGTCTAATAAACAAGATCTCTTATGTACACGCGTAGTTTACAAACCAATGAGAAGGTAGCGTTTAGCAACAGCTCCCTGTAAAAGTCCCCAGTGAGGAATCTCGTCTCCTACTTGGATGCTTCATTCTGAAGTGACTCTGGGTTTCAAAATAAAAACACAAACAGATCACGAACGAGAATTTCCATGCAGGAGAGTCATTGGAACGCGAGCGCAACACAGGAACGCCGCCGAGGAGAGACGGGAACTGCGGGAAGCGGATCCAACTCACGCTGCACTTTTGGCTGCTCCACAGCCCAGGACCCCGGGTCCCCCGTGCCCCGATTATCCTGGTCTTTTAGGGGATCCTCCTGTTCAAAGCTACCTTTTTGTTTCTCCTCCTTAAATTAAGAAAGCATTAGCAATCTGAAATAAGCAGACACCAGGAGTTAATGTGTACTACTGGGCTTAAATCCTGACATAACAACCCCAAATGTTTTCAACAGAGATGCAGGAAAACCTTCCAGTTGGGTGAGAAGGAACAGAGAGACACACGTAAGGAAAGGGCTTGGAAGAAAAAAAAAATCATCTTTTTTTAGTGCAAATGGTCAACTAATGGCACGGACATGAGCAAACACGCACCCAGGTTGGACCCCGACAGCGCCTCTGCTCAGAGCCTTTGCCTGGGGCCCAGGGCAGTGTCCCACCCATTTCTGGAAGCACACAGAAACCCAATATAATGCATTAGGAGCAGCCCAGCTCCTCCGCTGACCTTCACCACTGCTCACTGCCAACAGCAAGGAGACCCCTGCTCGAGGGGAAGGGGATGGGTGGGACCGCTGAGGGGATGGGTCTTGCTCACAAGAAAGAACGGACACTGCTTTGGACCAAAAAGCAAATCCAGGTGCTGCAGACCCCGAGCAGGTGCAGAACTACTGCACCAGAGGGGAACTAACGACCCACAGCTCGTCTGGAAACTCATCCGCCCCTTCTCTTTGGGGTGTACGTAACCAAATCGCTGAGGGTGTTGCCCCCTCCCGTGCAGGAGAGCCGCGCTCTGGCAGGCATCCCTCACCTCACGGACAGGCTGATAGATGCCACGGGAGCTTGAATTTGTTAGCTAGACTCAAAGCAACGTTAATCCCTCACTTCTGCCAAGGGGAGGGCCCTGTGCCTACAGACTCTGGCACTGCACAGGTCACAGTGTAACCAAGCCAATGCTTTCAAGGCCCCTGGCAATCAGTGTTGAGCCCATTGGACCGCTCAGGAGTCTTTAAGGGTGTTTTTCAAATAGGAACAAGACCTGGGACTCACCATCAATTCACCCCCGCCACCAAGGTGACAGCCCTGCTGCAGTGCCCACGGGCGGGTTGGGCTTGGGGTTTAGCTCTGCCGTGATGCTGCAGCCCAGAGGATGAACAAGGACTAACTGAAATAATCTGTTATGAACTCAACAGACTCTCCACCTGCTCGGGGACACAGCACTGCAGAGAAGCCAGTTCTTCCCCAGCATGAGAGAAGGAATAGCAACGTTCCTGCCACCCTGTTTTGACTATGCAAAAGGAAAACATCCAGACTTGCCATAGGCTTCCTTACTTCTGCTCAACATCTGTTTAAAATTCCAGTTAGTTAAAAATACCTATATATATAATATATATAATATATTTCTGGAATAAAAACACAAAAAGATGGACTGTACAAGGATGCTGTAGAGTGCTTCAGTTGGCTGTATGTAGTTTAGCTACTTTCCTAATACCCAAACACTTAAATAAAACAAAACAAAACAAAAAGATCATAAATAACGGTAACAGAATAAGTAATGAATAAGAATAAAAAATAAACCATAAGAAATAGTCGTGATTTGAGCCAGGCATTGCTACAGAAATGCCCTTCCTGTTGCCCAGGAATCTCTCACAAAGTAACGTTAGGAACATGCTCTGCAAGTTAGTCTCCTAGATTCTTTTAGCTGCTTTAAAATGTTCTGATCCTTCCTCCATGCTAATCAAGTAATGAATTATAGTACTTTTGTGTGTGCTCAGAAATGCTCCTTATATATGCATACATATATATAAATATATATATTACATATATATTAAAAAAAAAAGCTTTGAAAATAGTGTTGACAGTCGCCTGTTGTGTGGCAAAGGGCCGAGGGGCTGCCAGGCTCGTTCCTGCTCGGGGCATGAGGAGAGGACGAGGGTGATGGCCAGGGACCAACCTGCACCCACGGGCACCCTGGCCACGAGGGGAGAAGCCTTTCACTCAACCAAGTGGGTGGCACAAAGCGGAGCCAAACCCCCCCGCAACTCCCCCGGCCCCTCGCAGAGGGTGGCAACATAGGATCAGAGTGGGGAGAGGAAGGGGGCACAGAGTGGCGCTTCTCCCCCTCCCAAGAGCTTGGTACGTTAGAAGGAATCGCTTTACCCTCGGCTCTGAGCCTTCCTCGCCTGCCCCTTTTCTAGTGCAAAGGATAAATGGACAACAGAATGCTGGAGCTTCGGTGGGGGAAAGTGGGGGGGGCTCTGGAGAAGAAAATGCTGATAGAAACTCCTTACTCATTCACAGCAATGAGCGGGTAAGGGGTGAAATACGGCGCGACAGGGAGTAGGGGTCTGCAGCGCTGCAAGCTTAGAACGACAAGCTTTACTCATTGTACATGGTGTACAGGACGGAGCTGCTGCTCTCAGCAGCCCCTGTTCCCACACGACTGACCCGCTGGCCTCTCCAGTTCGGCTGGGCTCCAGGAACAAGCGTCATTCCCACGCTCCTGGTGTCCGCGCTTCACAGCCGGTCCATCCTGAACGTGTCCTCTGTGGCGGGGTCGGTGAGGACCATGTCTGGGTCGTTCAGCATGTGCAGTCCATCCAAGGTTAGAGGGTCAATTTTGAGTTCATCCAGAGGGAACTGGGAATCCGTGTCAAAGCTGACGTCTCCCACTCCTGCCAACGAGCTGGTCAGTTCTTTTGATAAGCTGGGAGGGGATTCTCCTGTCACTGCAGGGAAGAGGAAGAGAAAGGCGTTAGTGGGACTTAGCAAATACACACTGGCCAGGCAGAGTCATAAAGCAGCTTGCAGCAATTCTGGAGTAATTTATCAAACTTAAGGCCGCATTTCAGACCAGGAACAGCTCTCCTCACTGCCAGTCAGACGAAGCAGAGATTGGTCAGAGCAGCTCAGAACCCCTGTAACTACTTAACACAAAGCTAAATCCCTGCACATATATTTGGGGGCCACAGCATGGTGTCACAAGAGTCTCTTTCCTCCCCCTTAGGTTTAAGAGGAATAACCTTAATTGACATGATTCTAATCAGCAAGAGGCTGCAATCTGGGCTGCAGGGCAGTTTTCTCAGTGGGCTGTGCAGAAACTGTTTCCAAACGTCCAACGGTGACCAGATCCGCTCCCATATGTGCCACTGACAAACCCTCTGCTGGCACTGCCAGAGCAGCACAGGGAGAAGTTTGGCTTCTCCAGCTTCTCCCTCACTGTAGTGGAGGAGCCAGTAAATTCAGAGGCAGGGAATGTCTGTAGGACAACAACCCCTGATTGCAGGGATCAAACATGAGCCACCTGGCACTCAGGGAATAGCCAGACTGGTAACACAAGGTGAAACAACCTTCAAAGGCACCAACACCCTTTTGCTTTCTTGGCTTGAAGCAAGACGAGAAGCACCAGCACTGGGTGGTTTAGATGTCAGTAAGGCTGTGATTTCCTTGCCTGTAAGAATGATGTTGGGGATGTTTCCATGGCTGGAGTAATTGAGCTGCTGCGTGTCCTGCAGGCTGCCGTGGCTGCCGGTGAGCCCCATCATAGCTGCTTGGGAGTAGTTGAGGGTGGAGCAGGGGCTGTACAGGCTGTTGGAACTAATGGCGTTTTCGATCATATTAAACTGTTCAAGCTGAAGACCAAGGCACAATGGAATTATTACTTGTAACCAGAAAGAAATACAACAAAACAACATACAAAGCTCAAGAAAGGGAAGTAACATTGAAAGAGGCAGGCAAACAAATTCATCTTTAGGTTTCCTTCATCAAAATATAGTCTATTGTCACTGAACTTTCCAGAGTAGTTTACTGCCAAATTCAGAGTGCAGGGGGATGAGGAGAGGGTGGATGCAAAACCAAAACTGTTGCTTTTGATACTGGAAGAACAAAAGAAAAGGCAGCTTGAAAACAAAAACCCCAGAATTCATGCTCCTAACTCAGGTATCGGGCACATCCAGTGCTGCCTCTCAGAGGCCAACTTGTTTCTTCCTGCTAATAGATTTCAGAGTTGAGTGAATCAAGGCACTGGCCAACCAAATGACTGGAGGCATCAGGCTGTGTGCTCGGTTTTGGCACCAGGCACGAGCTGTTTGCCAAATTCAGGAGTAAATATTGTTACCACCTACAAGTGAATCCTTCCCAAATGCAACTATGGCCAAAAACGTGGCTTTTTTTTATGTTTATTTTCATTATTTTTAATCCAATAAACTCCAGAACACCCTTAAAAAACATTGGCTACAATGGGGGAGGAAAGAGTGTGGGGAGGAAAAGAACGCAACAGAACGAAAGAAATCCCTGAGTATTGCAAACTAAAGGGAACAGAAGTAAAACTCTATGGCCAAAATGTGATCTCACAGAAAAGAATCAGAAGTTGATCTATATTTATTTTAAGCTGAAAGTGGCCGAAATACAGCTGAAAATCCGAGATGAATTTGCTCACCTGGTGGGATAGGGCATTAGCCTGCCTAGCTGTCATCTGCTGATCATAATAGGAGTCACCAAATACACTCCCCAGAATGGAAGAATGCTGAAAACAAAACAGAGTCTTTATGGTGCAAAACTCTCACAAACAGGCGTCCCCACGGCGTGGCTCGGGCCGTCCGACCGGTTCTGCTCCAAGTCAGTCAGCAGCACCCTGTGTTGATATAACCACCACTGCCCAGCAGCCCTGGAACAGTCAGAGGGGCTCTCTGACACGCAAACCCTTCCATGTAACACTTGGTAAAGCACAAAGATACAGTCGAGGAAACCAAACAAACTTCCTCACGGAGGACACAGAACACAGAAAACTTCGGGTTTATGGAAACAGACGAGTGGGCCAACACGAGGAATTAAAAACATCACTCTAACATCAGCTTTTGTGGGAATTTCTGGCTTTTTGGGTGCAAGACAAACCCCACACAGAATTCAAGTGCACGTTAGAACACAGCGTGACGCCAAGCTGCCCCCCAGCTCGCTGCCTCTTCAGCAGCATCATGCTCACAGCTTCACCAAGGAGACAACGTGCCAAACCTGACCAGTCACTTGAAGTCACTGCACTCCAGCGGCAGTCAGAGGGGTGAAGGAGAAAGCCAAGTGAAGGATGCTGCCAGCAGCTGGAAGGCAGGGATCTCAGGAGGAATCCCTCAGCACTGCTGATTTGACTGCCCCCCTCTAGCACTACGAGCATCTATCAGTTATTCTCCATCACAGAATCCCAGCCTGGCTTGGGTTGGAAGGGACCTTAAAGCTTACCCAGTTCCAACCCCTGCCACGGGCAGGGACACCTTCCATAGAGCAGAGTGCTCCGAGCCCCTGTGTCCAACCTGGCCTTGAACACTGCCAGGGATGGGGCAGCCACAGCTTCTCTGGGCACCCTGTGCCAGCGCCTCAGCACCCTCACAGGGCAGAGCTTCTGCCTTAGATCCAACCTGAACTTCCCCTGTTTCAGTTTGAACCCATCACCCCTTGTCCTATCACTACAGTCCCTGATGAAAAGTCCCTCTCCAGCATCCTTGTAGGCCCCAATCACAAAGAGAGCCCTTCTTACTTAGAACTTACTGACAAAGAGCATCTATAAAAGGTGGTGTCTAAACAAGACCATTTGCATGGAGAGCTTGTATCTACCTTGAAAAAATGAAATCAACCCCTTGCACAGCATCTTCCAGCTGCTTCATCTACATGTGAAGAGAAAGGCTCCAAACTTTCTCCTTAAAAACCTAAGCAGCCTAGGAAATTAAGCAAAAGCCTGGGAAATATCAGAACAGGCAGACCAGCCACCACAGTTAAAGCTGAATGCAGCCAAAGCTACCCAAAACCCCACTGGACAATGCCCACAACAGTGGACATGTAAATCTGAGCTAACATCCCACCTGACACCTCCTCCCTCCTCCATCAGCAGCGTGTCTCAGTGCAGCGGATTTGCAGGCTGCATGCAAGGAAAAAGATGGAATAAACCCCCCCTGAGTTGTTCACAACATTGTGACTCTCAGGAAAGGAGCAACAATTCCTTCTTTCAAAGCAAACCAACCCACCAGAGGAGGGGAAACAGGAGCCTTACAGACCTCCATGCTAGCCACTGGCAAAAGCCAGAAACAGCAGCAGACAACTGCCTCCAAGTCTCCATCAGCGCTCATCGGCAGCTTCTCAGTAAGAAACGGTTTAACTACGTGAAGCCAGCTCATCCTTAAGACTGGTTATAGCCAAGAATAGGGTTTTATGGACAAAAATTAGCTTTTGATTGCCTTTCCTGTGCATTTGTGATCTGTCACAGCTGTGAGCACGGAACAACGATGATGTCTTTGCAGCTTTACACCCCGCTCCATGTCCTCCTTAGAAGCAGGTAAAAATGGAAAGTGGTTCTAACTGGGACCAGACTTCCAGTTTACCACCTGGTCCTCGAAGCTGTGGTGACTGCTCTATCCCTCATGTGAGACAGGGCTACCAGGAAGTTACAAACATCACAAGCAAGAGCCACGTTAGACCTCATGAGAGAAAATACAAAGCACTACTTACATTAACAGAACAAAGACCCACACTTCTCCTTAAACCACACTGAACCACAGAGTGGTTTGTGCTGGAAAGAACCTTAAAGCTCATCCAGTTCCCACCCCCTGCCACGGGCAGGGACACCTTCCACTAGAGCAGGCTGCTCCAAGCCCCATCCAACCTGGCCTTGAACACTGCCAGGGATGGGGCAGCCACACTTCCTTGCTGTGATCAGCTGTTCAAACTCTGCATCTGCCACACGTGCTCCTGCCTTCCAAGGAAAACGGAGTCAGAACCTGGGGCAACCTCAAGATGAGGATGAGCCAAACTGAACTCTAGCATGGGAAAACCATCCCTATCTCACGTGGCAGATGCGGCTCCAGAGCTGTCTTGCTTTACAACGAATTCCTAATCAATGTGTGCTTCGGGATGTCACGTACATAACATGAACCAAAGTCAGCCTTGACCAGCACTAGAAACACAATTCTGTTCAAGAGCTCCCAAGAGGATCAAGGGGTTTTGTTTCTCCCTGCACTCCACTGAGCACCATTCCCAAACTAAAAAGTCTGAAAAATAATAAACAGGAGACCAAAATCTCTTTGTGCAGGTCCACGTTAGCAACTCCTACCACAACACTCAGGCTCTGGTTCACTCCCCAGCTCTGAAGTACACCGGGTATTACATCTGCAAGCACTAAACCTCCCAGAGGAAATCAACTGGGAATGTCATTACTTCAACACTTCGGAGTCAAGGAATAATTTATCGACAACCCTGTGAAAAACATCTTGCTACCACCAGCTCCTCCAGACACACTGGGTGAGGTCTGTTTTGTCAACAGTACATCTTCTTGGGTTAATGATGTGGTGACTGCAAGGGAAAGAAACAAACCCCAAATCGCAAACCCCCTATTAATCTAAAAATACATACCATAATATCCAGTATGCAGCCATTCAACTAAACAAAGCAGATTCCAGCTAACTGAAACAGTCTGCTAGGTGTTAGAGAGGAGCAACATAGCAATAAACAAGGCATTGTCAATGGAAAGCCATGCAAACACAGAGCTGGGAGCTACGAGCAGAGCTTTTCAATCCATGTTTGAACAGGGAGCCCTTGGAGAACTCACACACATGGGGGACACGAGAGCCAATCCATCTGGAGATGTGGAGAAACGGGAAATTCATTTGTGGTTAATGAACCAGAGGGGAGAAGAAAATCAAACCACAGGTTGCTGGTTTTAGAGCGTGTCACTCATCTCACTGACAGGCTCGGAATGGTTTCACCTAGAGTTAATCCAGGCAGAGGAGCGAGTGGGGGATGCCCACCCGGTCACACCTCCTTCAATCCACTCTCATCAGCCAGGGCCACACTGCTCCACAATGGGCACGTGCTGTGGTTGGAACCACTCTGCCTTTCCTCTGCGGATCACCCTACAGCAGATGGACCCTGCTGTCTGGGAGCTGCCCCCGCCAACTCACCCAACCCAAGTTTTTCTTCAGAACTACTTTTTGAGTTCCCCCATTGCTTCTCTCCAAGCTTCATGCTTGCAACAACCACCAGAGGCAGCTCTTGGGTCATTGATGGAGGCATCGCTTTTAATTTAGCAAACATGAAGAATTGTGTGGTTGTTTTGAAAAGGCCAATACTAAAGTAAGTGGTATTGATAAACCCTCTTCCTTTCACTGAGAGTTACCATGTCCTGCTGAAAACAGCTCCTAAGCAGGAGCTGCCAGGATAAATTAAGTGTCACAGTGCGCTCCACTGGGGAGTGCTGCCTGCGCTTTGGCCTGACCAGGGGCAACAAGTCTGAGGACAAAACCAAGAACATTTCATTGAGAAGCCAAGGGGGGAAGAAAATCAACACAAAAATCAACAGTGGGGGCACTGACTGAGAACCTGCAGCAGGAGTGGCAACAGCTCTGCTCAATGGGACAGCCCCGAGGGTGAGTTTGCTTGTTTCCTCCAGAACAGCAGAACTCACAGAAGCAGCAAAAGAGGGAGAAGTTAAGAAGCAATCCAGCAGGGGTTAAGAAAATCCAGACTGTCCTACACTCAGCTCTATTGCTGAGCTTACCAGTGACCTGTCTCTGGATAATGGCAAGGAGACAAAGCTTCTGCTTTGGAACCATGAAGGGGCAGCACTCATTTAGACAGGATCCTCCCTGCAGCCTTAAACATTAAATGATGAAACAGAAAATGTGTTTTCAGACTCTGCTGTGATGCTCTGGAAGAACTTCCTGCACCTTCTTCCTACAGGTGGGATCTAGGAAAAGGGCAGCCCTATGGAGCTGCTGAAGCAGCATCAGCTTATTTCGGTGTGAAATGCCCTCGCTCCCTCACACCAGGTCACCCCCAAAGACCTGCTCAACTGCCTTGCTGCTGGCAGGCAAAAATTCCCCTTCCACACACCCCAAGCTATGACTTGCATATAGGACACATGGATGCAGAAGAATATACGTTCAGAGGGGTAAAACCCAGCCAGCACATAAGAGAGCGTGTCCAGAACCCACTCCCTGCAAGCCACAACACACAGCTGCTAATTTTAAGAGCATTTCTCTAGTGGTTTCTTTCAAAGTGTATGTTCCCATGTGAACAAAAAAAGGTCCTGATGGAAATACATTTGGCCACACCAGGCATACTCAGTGCCACAGGAGCTTCCCTGCTTCAGGAAGCACTTCCATTTCCCTCTCTCCCTCCCCTGCCTTGTCTATCAGCTCTACCTGGTGCTGCTGACTGAAGGGCTCTATCTGGAGGCTCTGTCCATGGTGCACCCCAGAGAAAGAACAGAGTTTAACAGTGTTCAAATCGTAGCTTTGATCAATCAAAAGGCAATTCACCAGCTATTGAAAAACTCTGAACTGAATGAGACTGCAAACAAGATGAGACACTGGTAATGCATGAGGCACACACAGGTACAGTGAGACAACTATGGGTCAGTAATGGAGAGACTCAACTCAAACACACACAAGAAGCAAGGCCTGTGGAAGCACAGAGTCCCTTACTTGAGGGGAGCTGCCAGGAGAGAAGCCTTGATTGGAGACAGGAGAGGTGGGAGACTGGTTGGCTGGGGATCCAGCATTACTGCGGTACTGCTGGAGTGAAGCCTACAGAACAACACAGAATTAAAGACCATGGGATTGATGGAAGCTTGGAAAATTAACAACTTTTGGCGTACACAGCTCGAGGAAGTTGGGAGAAACCATCCTCTGGTGCAGTTCTTGGCCACGTGCGAAGACAGGATTACTGTGAGTGATGCAGAGGCAGGGCATCAGCGTGGCAGGGCCTGGCTGGAGCAGGGAGTGCTGCTGCATGAGAAGAACTGACGGAGTATTTCCTCCCTGCTCTCAGTTATCTTTAAATTTTTAAAAAATTCCAATCTGGGTGGCCAATTTAGGGAAATTTCGGGAATTGAAATTGAAAGCTGGGAACAACTCAGAAACTCTGTCGTTTATTCTCCAGTTTAATCCGCCATAACCACGTACCCCTGACCTGTGCTTAGATCTAGGGAAGCCCGTCTCCTATTCCTCTGCCTGCTCACAAAGAGCCTCGTCAAGGTGGAAGTTCATCCGTGCAGACTGGAATCCTCAAAGCTGCCTTTTACCCCAGGACACGGAGCAGACATTGTCTGAGAATCCCCATTCCATTCTGCAGCTTTGTACTAGTGACATTTACATTGTTCTCTGTCATTCTGAGAACGCATTTGCAAAGGTTTACCTTTTTTGGGGTCATAAAGAACCCAGGTTTGAACAAATTAATCATCTTCATGGCATTTAAATAGGAAGTTGCAGTAATTAAAGAGTAAGTGTAGCTCTTCTCATCATACCTCCTTCAGAAATTAACAGATGATTGAGAAGAACATGCACTCCAGTAGCTGTAAGCAAAGGAGTACTTTAACCACGAGAACACTGTACTACTGATGCTTCCTGACACCAAATTCCATGAAGCTCATGAGAATGTGTCTGAACCTTTCTGCTACATGTTGCTACTCATACACTTTAAGCAGTGAGTAACCAAACTACAGTAAAAGGAACTTCAATATCATTCCACAGAAACTGCACTGAAGCTGTCAGCAAGACCATAGCACAGCTTCAACAGTTTCTGGATAAGCTAGCTTCAGAGTTCAGTTTACTTATGAATTATTTCAGTTGCTTGGAAAGATAAGCACAGCACCCTAAAAGTTAAGGACATAAAGAAGTTTAGGATGAGGAAAGCAACACAGAAAGCAAAGGATGAAAATCAGAATTATCTCTAGCTACATGAGTATTAGAATCAAAGCACTGGGGCACATTCTGAGTGGGCTGGCATCCTTTCCACTGCTGGATTCATCCTTCCCTCTTCCCCTTCCAGTCCTGAAAGGGAAGCAGCTTCATTCAAGAACCACTTATCAGCACTCAGCCACAAATGACATCCTAGATCAAGTGCTAGATCAATAGACAATGATTTCTTCTCATCCTCAAACCAGATACTGTCACTGTAACACTGGCAGGAGGACACAACAGGTCAGACCACTGAGATCCTACCTAGTGGGGCGGAATGAGCAGAGAACAAGCTGTGAAACCCTTCCCTTGCTCCCCTGGTCTCTGCAGTTTGGATTTGCAGGTGCTGAGACAGAGCATTTCGTAACAGACCATGTTAAAACAAGCAAGAAATGTGCCTGTAAATCCCCAAGGGGTGTATGTACACACTCCAGTTCTCCTGAGCATTTGAAGGCGGGCACATACCCAGGTTTTGGATAATAATGTATGCTCTAAAATTCCTTAAAATTAAAGAGTTCTAAACATTGAAAACAGAGAATACCTGGCTCTCTCCAACTCCGGAAAAATGCGGGTTAGCATTTCGCTTTCTTTAGTCTTAGCTTTAACTCCTCCAGCCTACTGCACATTGTGGAGCCTACAAGGTGCTGGGGGCACATTACATTTAACACCCTGGAATGTATCAATGCAGCAGCAGGTATGAAATCAATGCTGATATATTTTATCTGCTCTAATCAAACATGGACATCATTTTATGAACATCCGGTCACCTTAAGCACACATTAAGCACCTGAGTTTTCCTCTGTAAAACATTTAAATGTGGATTCAACCAATTCCAGTCTAAGTCTACGTTATTCTCTGCCCCAAAGGGCAGTTATGGAAGGGTCTGCCCAGCCGGATCTCTGGCTCTAGGCTGTACACTGCTGGGTTTCCCAGATGAAAGCTGTGTTGGATGAAGTGTTCTGGGATGCAGCCAAGCTTACCGAGTTGATGTCTATTCCCATGGATGGCTGGGTCTGGCTACCTGGCGGTGACTGTGGGATGGTAGAAGGTACCGTGACAGAGAGCGGGGGAAGCTGTGCTCCTCGCTGTAAGCCAGAGGTCTGCATTAAAGGAGCGTTCTGAGGCAGGGTACTTGCCACCTGCGTCTGCTGCTGTTGCTGGGAAGTCGTCTGGGTAAAAAATGGATATGGGGGAAGCTGCTGCTCCAGAGACAATGCATCCATAGCCACGGCCTTGAAAAGAAGAACCGAAGTCATCCACGCTGATATATAATTCCCCTTCACTTTCAAGCACATCAACTTTCACTCTAAGAGAAATGCATTAAACCAATCTCATCCTGCATTTAAAAAATGTTACCTAAAGCTTCAGAAATATGTTTCAAAAGACTCCAGATCACCTCCAGGGTACAATAAACAAATTCAACTGGGCTCAAAGCCCAGCTGAGTGTCCAGGTCAGAAACTGATAATCTTGTCAGTCACAGAGTCACACTCAGGGAATCAGTTTCAAAGCCATTTGAGCTTCATTCATGAATTAAAGAAATGTCTTTCAAAATCTCACCACTAACTTTGGGACAGTCACATTAAAGTGTCCCAAGAGATGTTTTTTGGCACAGTTCTCAAAAGCAAAAGTAAAATCTGTCCCCTCTCCAAACCTCCCCCATTTTAAGGGTGAATTAATGAACACAGAGGAAAACGACGGAACAAGACGGAGGAAGTTCCAGCCTTAGAGCCAGCTTCCCCTGGGTACAGTAACACAATCAACCTGTGCTTGGAAACACGGAATTCTCCAAGAAAGTTCCTACCTGAGTAATGGGTGACAGAGGGGACAGTGTAGGAGACATCTGCTGTGATTGCGGCCGCCGGGAGTCGGCGCTCAGCGAGAGGGGGCTGACAGCAGCCGGGCGATGCTGCGGGGCTGGAGCCGGTGGCGACATTCCTGCCAGGAAGGGACAGGAACAGAGCAATGGTTTATTGACACCTGTGTGGAGGTAATCCCGAACTGATGAGAAGTGAACGGCATGAGCAGACAGCAGCTTAATGCAAAGCACTGGATGCACCTCAGCCAATCGGGCTGGAACACATTAGCTGATTGCAATTGATTCTGTCAGGCTGAAGAGCACCGGGATGAGAGGAGGATCCCTGGTGTTTACCCTGGACCCAAACCAGTCACTGTTGTTCTGGTTCATGCACAGACACTGGCTTGAAATGGCAACAGACAGAGCAGCTTCAGTGGTTTACAGAATCCACCGGGATTGCTCTTCCACGCCTCCCTGGCTGCAGGCACTGATCCCAGGAAAAGCACCCTCTGCTCTATTTGTAAGGGCTCCAACTTCAGGAAGAGGGTAACAGATCCCACAACAACACTAATCAGAGGGCACTCGAGAGGTTCCAAAAGCAAACACCTATTTAATGGAAAAAGCAGCAGAAAAACTGGTTACACAGGAAGTACTCCATCCTCAGTGCACAGGAAGGCAGGAAATATCCTTCACACCCCAAAGAGCCACGACCTGGCAGGGGGCAGGGATCAACAACTCAAGTGGTGTAACGCTTAAATTCAAGACCAAAATGTGGAAGTTTTGAAACCACCCCTCTTTTCTGCCTCATCCTGAAGGAACCGAGACTCTGGAAAGGGATTTCAGGCCAATCTAGCGAGTGAGCTGCTCCTCCGGAGCTGCCAGGAAGCAGGAATTCACAAGAGCCTGTGAGCTCCCAGGCACTTGGCAAACTTTCTGGGCTTCCAGGCAGGCTGCCAGGGAGCCAGGAAGCCCGGGCTGCCAAGGAGCCAGCAGGCAAACTGGCTCGAGCAGCGTGGATCCGGCAGGCTGCCTCCCTGCCATGTTTCCAAACCCAACCTGGCCCCACGGAACACGGCAGTGAACTGACAAGCTCAAAGTCACAAACGTGCTCCCAAAGGTCTTGGTAACCTCACAGGAGTTTGGTTCCCCACCTCCTCTTGGGGCAGGTCTGGGCAATGCACTCAGCTCCTGCAAAAGGTCTCAAAGCCTTTGTGTTCTCTGCTAAAGAGCAGAGAAGCGAGGTGAGGAAGGATTGAAAAGATCAGTTTTAAAAGCCCCAAACACTGACTATGCCAATGATTAAACTATGGGATGGTCTCCAAAGAGGCACAGGAAATTCATCAATGAGTGGAGCTTTTTCATTTGCCATGTCTTTGATAGATGTGGCAATGTTTTCAAAGCTATTACACACTTTCCAGGTTGGGTTTGAACCATTTACTCTGCTAATTATGGGAATGGCAACATTCAGCAACCCAGCCAGGCCTGACTCCATGCAGGTAGCTTGTTTCTTTTTACACACACTATAGCTCTGCTCGAGTGCCTCTTTTGAGCCCAGAACACTTGGTAAAGGATGCTTAGAGCTGCCGTCTGGCTCCGTACTCAAACAGTTAAACCATCCTCTTGCTTCATTCTCAAGTACAACTGTTCAGTCAGAACCTGATGAGAATTATTTCCTCTTCCCAACATATGAGAGGGCTTATAAGTGGGTAAGGGAATCCTGCCTAACACAGGAAATCCACTTGTATTTTTGGATACAACGCCTCATTTCTAATCTAGGAATGATTCAACTGCCATTGACAATAACAATCCACAACCTTCAAGATCCAGTGAAATCCTTTACGAAATCACAATCCCCAGTGGACGCTTATTTGCATGTGAAGTCCTGAAATGATCAGGAAATCAATCTGAACTTTCCAGATTCCAGTCTGAACACAGAGGCTCCTCACTGAGAGCTGTGAGAGGTTCGGGGGTGCACTTGGCATTACTTCCCAAAGCCCCCTGTATTCCACAGCCTGAATACTCAGGGTGTTTTCCAAACTTAATCAAGCTTACAAAAACTGCACACCTTGGGAAGGCTTCATGTTACCCCTGATTGCTCAGACAGGAAACTGGAGTCAACCGAAGCCAGCAATGTTCTCTCTCTAAAAGAATCCTCACACAGGGATGAAAACAAAAGGTCTACTCAAGATGCTGCCATCAGATGAAGGCTGCTGGGGTTAAGGACGGCTGCTTTGGGTTCGAGTATCTCCTCGAAGTCTTATACATAAAATAGACAAAACGCAAACAAAAACAGCAGACTTGGGCACCAAGAACATGAGAAAAATCAAAGATAATTTGTAAGTCACATAATCAAAATACAGCTTTTGCACTAACCTTAGAGCAGCTCCCAGCACCTAAAGGGGCTACAAGAAACCTGGAGAGGGGCTTTGGACAAGGGATGTAGAGACAGGTCAAGGGGAATGGCTTTAACTGCCAGAGGGGAGACTGAGATGAGCTCTGAGGAAGAAGCTCTTCCCTGTGAGGGTGCTGAGCGCTGGCACAGGGTG
>JANRGW010039188.1:0-15287 GCA_024733675.1 Psilopsiagon aymara
TATGAGGAAGAAATTCTTTACTGTAAGGGTGGTGAGGCACTGGAATGGGTTGCCCAGAGAAGTTGTGAATGCCCCATCCCTGGCGGTGTTCAAGGCCAGGTTGGAGAGAGCCTTGGGTGGCATGGTTTAGTGGGAGGTGTCCCTGCCCATGGCAGGGGGGTTGGAACTAGAGGATCTTGATCTATGATTCTATGATTCCTTAAAATACACTAAAATGCTACAGGAAGAGCTGCACAAAAGTGAAGGTTTTGATCTTCTTGAATATCCTGAGGCTAATCTTTTCTGTTCTCTGTGCCATTGGCACAATCTCAGTCTTGGTGCTACCCATTTATTACTTTTTAAAATGGGGATCTTTGCTTCTTTTACAAGTAGTTAAGTACATCATTTAAATGTACAGAAGAAAGCTGAAAAAAATTTCTGTTTTCATTTCAGACATTTAAAATACATGAGGGAAATGAAATTTGGAAGGGGAACTTTTATCATGCAAAGATGGAGGAATAAGAAACAGGATGCAAAGGTTATCAGTTCTTTAAGTCAAATACAAGACAGCATAGAAAGTAGTGAGTTTATTTACAGGAAGAATCTTTCTCTTTCTTGTATGACATGGCAGAGTTAACAGTATCTGCAAGGATAACCATGAGGCCCAATAGTTGCCAATTCATCCAATACTTCCCAGTGACTCCCAGAGATAACACACATCAGAAAAGAATAATTGTAGGACTGGAAAGAAAAAATGAAGGCCAGTTTGATGAAAGAATAAAGAAACCATGCTTCTAACTTAGATCTTGGCTATTTCCCTGTGCTGAGACCAGAAGCATTGCCAGTTTTTACAGTCTTACATGCTGGATTTGGGTAGGGGTTGTGCTGAGCAGGGGCCTTGCTTTGCTGGAGCTTGAGCTCCAGTGACTTTCAGGAGGGAACAGAAAGCATGGGTTGTTTCCCTCACATAGCTAGGCACAAACGACAGCAAGGTTATCTGAAAAGACTGAGAACCGCTGACACTAGAAACAGGAACTGGCAGCTGCAAGGGAGAATAGGAGTGGGATGAGAAGCAGTCTTACAAAGCGAAGGAGGAAAGGACAAGGCCATGGAAGATCTAAAATTGGTAGCAGCTAACAGATGCTGACAGAGACTTCTTCTTTCCTCAAGGGCCTGATCCTGACCACATTTGGGCCGACATAAAACCTTCTACAGGGATTTCTGAGATACTTGTAATGAGGATTTCTACTACTTATCCCTCTCTTAATCTGCAGGCTGCATTTCCACTACATCTTCACATGATGGTTCTTAAAAATACACCTCGTTTTGGTGACAGCTGAGAGTCACAGAAGTGTGTGAAGAAGAGCTTGCAACTACATTTCAACCTCCTCCTCCATCTCTACCATGTCTGCCTGATGCCTGTATTCCAGCTCATCAGTTTGGATGGCTCACTACAGCAGCTGTAGCAAGGATGCAGTGCAATGGTGCACAGAGGGCAAACAGCCTGGGCTTGTTCAGGTTCCCTGCTCTGATTATGGCGAGGTTCTATTTTTGTTCTTTGGTTTTTTTTTTTGAATTATTTACTCAAGTTATCCTGAGTGCTCTACTCCATGTAAACGAGAACTCATGTTTATAAGCTCAACAGCTCCATCAGTTTCAGTTTTATTCATTGTCTCAGACTATTCTGAATGTCATTTATATTCTTTTGCTTAGGACTATTTGTATCTCACCCGTCAGTCTTCCAAACGAAATGACTAGCAGATTGACCATCTTTGTTGCTTCTCTTTCTCCAACTAAACTGCAGTTGTGAAACCCTGGCATCAAAACCCAAGTTACCCTTTTGCTTCCCATCCTGTCTGGTACTCTGTGAACTATTTCTGTCCTCCTCTAGTAGTGACAACTGATTTGTGTTACCAAGGCTAAGGCCAGGGAAATTGATGCCCAACTTTCTCCCAGGACAAGGTTTTATGGATGACAGTTAGTTAACTATTTTCATTATACAGGTACCAAAAATACCCAGCCCATCTCGGCGGCACTTAAGGCCCATGGGGATGATGATGCAGTAATCTTAGGCCTTCAGCCACCTTAAGTACATTTAGACTTCTCTGGCTTTTCATGTGCCACTTCCCTTTAGTAAGTCATAACTTCTTTTATTCTCCAAATACATAAGGGTCTTGCGGCTAAAGCTCAAAGTTCAGTGCAATTCCTTAACCCTGTGATGTAACCAGTGCAATTTACCATAAAATGCCCATGTTCCAACCATCCCTCAGCCCACCTTTTTCTGCTTCCTTGGGATAAGGAGGGAAAGTGAGAAAACAGTGATTAGTGATTTCTTTACAACTTGTTTTTACTAACTAGCTCTAAAGTGTGTGTGTGTGGGGGGGTTGTTTGCTTGTTTGTTTTTAAGAAAATGTCCCATCCCTGACAGAAAAGCAGCTGCAAGCATAGTGGAGCTATCTGTACACTGCAACTGCAATGTTCACGCTGCCTGTCACCCTGTCCAGTCCCCAAACAGACTAGGAAATAAGAAGACAGAAAGGTTGAAAATTGAGAGTACAAATGCTCTGTAGGGAGGTGGGAAGACAGCAAAGTCATGATGGTGGAAAGGAGAATGTCAAAAGTTAATCCCAGGCGCAATACCTTGGAGGCCAGATGCATACTGTAAGAGGTGTTGTTCATCTAATATGAACAACTTATTTATGTTTTGTTCTCCCTCAGTGAACTTTAAGGTAGGCCTTAGCCAGTAAATGCTGCATTCTCTGTGAATGCCTTGCATGGCCTGTTGTTGCCTTTCCAAGTTTCTTATTTGATAGCACATTTTTTCCTTGTTTTTAAATGCTTGCTGGAGTCTTAAGAGAAGGAGTTTTTAACCTAACAATAAAACATCTGCATTTTATTAAGACCTGGGAATTAAGTTCCACCTCCCTCAATTTTACTGAAGCGTTGCCATTAGTCAGGTTAACCCTTTCATTGTCAGTTTTGCTCTGAAAGTGAAGTTATATCTCTGCTATATGTAGCCAAATCCCAGATTCCTACACAGTAAGTGAAGGAAAGGTAAACCAGCTCTAAGAAAGACCCAGAGGGCTCTGTCTAGTGCGGATTGACAAGGGATGCAGCACCCCTAAACCAGAACAGAAACATCTACACCCTCCCTGCATCAGCATGTCCACTGGCAACATGAAGTTAAAAACTATAATGTTCTTACAAGCCACTGTTGTTTTAAGGGTAAGATTTCAAAGTTGTATCATAGAAACTTCATTCAACTATATAGGAAAATTTATTATTCTCCTGGATCCTTCCCTTTTCCCATTCCATTTTTTTATATGAGAAGTGGAACAGCACCATATGGTAATTTTTGTGTCTGGACCTCTGTGTGTATTATTGCCCCTAAACTGGAGAAATGGCAGCATGCGATCATGAAGTAATTGCCCAAATACAGTCAGCAGTTTAGTAGAAGGGCTGGCACGTTCACTTGTCAATGTACTGAACAACTGCCCTGTTCCCTACTTAATTTACCTTTTTTTATAAGCAATTATTTGCTGAGTCCTCTTCACGCACATCACAGAAGCATTGCACATCACAGAGCAACAACTGCTAGCTATTTTACCAAATATGATCAGTTCACTGAAGACAAGGGAGACTAACTTCATGTACCCAGCCAGTGATTGAGGATCTGTACACCATGAGTTCTCTGATTTCATCTCTGTTGCTATCTATGTGCTTATGAACACGTAACTTTAGATCTTTATGACTCAGCTTCCCATCTATGCAAGAGATAAATTCTTCACAGCCAGCAGATGAATCAAGAGGTCATAGACTTCTGAGGCTATTCTGGCTTAGTCATTCACCTTAGGACTTCAGTGGCACACCTAAACAGGGATAATTGTACTAATAGGCATCATATCTGTGTGAAGAGAGTAGGTACATCAAGATTTGAGGTTTGGAGACACTCTGATACCATGTCTACAGAACCATACAAATTCCTAGGATAAACAGGTAGGTAACTAGAGAAATACCAATTGCTACCCAAATACTTGTCCGGTATAATTCATTCTATCAGTGGTTATTATTTATTACAGTCTGATGTATTAGATAGTAGTGCGATTTATATTAACACATCCCTACAACACTAGTATAGGAAATATCATATACTGTGGTACTCATAAAAGGAAATGCACAAAGTTTATGTTGTTCTTGTAAACAAATATTTTCCATTCATTCATACACACCAGTATATGATTTTAAAAGTGTGTAGGTATCAATAATAATTAGAAAGGGCCTTTATAATCCCATATCATGACTATCACTATTGCACAGAATGTCTTATGATGTGGAGATCCAGTAGACTGGGACATGTAGAAGCGAAAGACATCTGGTGTGAGATGAGAGTGGCAGACAGTCCCTATGACCTAGCGCTAGCTCTGACCACAAACTAGGGAGTGTACACTTGTGTGCCTGTTGAGGAGCACACCTTGCCTCACCTTACATTTGGAAGGACAAAGGATGAACATAACTTATAAAGATAATCTGGAGCAGAATTTTTCATACTTGAGTCATGACTCACAAGATTCTCACTTTTCATTCAATGTAAATATGCATAAACAATCATTCTGCATTACTTTAAAAAATACATGTGAACAGCTTTTCAAAGTCTCTCTTAAAACAAATTAGGGTAAATCTCATGTTGTTTGAATTTACACCTTTTAAGTAGCTTTAGGAAGCTCTGATTTACATTGCTGTGTAAATCACATCTGCTCATAAGCTGTGGTTTGAAAACATTGCACATCTGTGTTATCAAATGTGTGCAAATTAGAGAATTATATGACATTACCTGCTTCTATTGTATTACATTTTTATTATATGACATTACCATGCAAATGTAAGCTTCATTTTTGTGCAATATTTGAAGTCATATTATTATATAGCATAAACTACAATCATCTACTCTCTACTTAGGTAGTGATCCAAACAGGGATTTGCAATCCCTTTGCAATCATTTTCACAGAGCCATATAGTCAGGTACCTCAGTCAGGAATGTAAGTTACAAACTGTTATGTGCCCTGAAGCATGCTTAAGGCCATTCTTTATAGGTGGCCTGGTCACCATACTCATTACTTTGAGTAAATAAAGGTGGGGGTTGTATTTTGGAGTTGTGTTTGTTGATGAAAGAGGTATTTTTGTGCAGCAATCTGCAAGACCAGAGTTTTTTCAGCTTTACTTTCATCATGTATCTATGGCTTCCTTTTGAAGTTGGTACCAGATTGTCCAGAGCCAGCATCTTACAACCCAAGATCTCGAAGCAGGGAGGTGGCACAGTCTGTCACTCACATGGTCTCTTCCAACATTACAACAGTGATTCTTCCCTATGACAGGTTTGCCGTATTTTTATTCAGTTGAGTGTCTCAAGAGAGAGTATCACTAAGATTTTCCTACTTATATTTCATAGTCGTTCTCCTATTTTCACCTCTTTGTATACACGTTCTTTTAAAATCTATTAATAAAAAGTTCTGCTTTAAATTACCAGCATTTTTTTTTTCCCGGTCTTGACTGTATTTTCCTTTAGACAAATACTTCTACAAAGTTTCATTGGAAGACCAACCATTATTTATAATCACCACTAATGAACCCTGACAAAACAATTATGCAGAAGCTATTACCATCTTTAGTTTTCATAATAAATTGCAGGGAAATTAATACATGACTCCATCAAGGTTGTGCAGTGAATTAATGGTAGCAGCTGGAAGTGTGGCCTAGAAACTTTGACACCCATGCTCCTGCTGAAATTATATGCCCTGAAAACACCGGCACTGTCTCAGACCCACTCTGCACTACTAACATTCCTCTCATATGACTGAAGTGTTTTTAGACTATGAAAATTAAAGAAAAGGAAAAATAATGTAAATCAATGTCTGATTCTACATTGCTTCCCCCTCTGAGGCTAAAAGATTTTTTTTTCTTGTTTTAATTTTTCCTTACAGTAGATATTGGCAGGCTGAGAGTTGAAATAAAAGAGGAAAAAATAACAAGAATATTTTGAATGATTACTCAACTGGGGTCTTTTGTGACAGGAAATGCAGCTGCGTGACTAATGGGCCTGACTTTCTCTTGGCTTCCTTCCCCCTTCAAAGATCTTGTTTACTGCCCCAGCCAAATTTTTTTTTTTTTTAAATTGCTAGAAGCTAGCAATTTTCCAGGAAAAAAAAAAAGATCTTTGCAAGAGGCAAAGGCAGTAAATCTTACAAAGATCAAGGGCTGCAGAGCTCCCCCCCATCTATTCCTTTTAGCCTTCCAGGCTCTTGAGTCACGTCATACCTTCCCCCGCTCCGCTCTGAACATGTGTCTAGCAGATCTTTCTGCTTTGGTGAGGGGAGGGAGTATGCGAATCACATTTACAGCATCTAACCCTGGAATTCATAAAGGAAGGACTAATTCCATTAAGGAAATCCAGGGGCCTCCTAAGCCTCTTGCATTTTGTCTTTTTTTATTATTTTTCCTTGTTGTCTGTCTTTTTAACAGCAGTTGTGTGCCCGTACTCCATAATGACATGGCTGTTAAGTGTGAGCTATTGCGATTTGACACAGCATAGTCACATTAGTAAGGGGCCATGGAGCTTTAAATGTTGTTTGCATTTGCCTGCTTTGTAAGTCTGCTTTGTTGAGCTTCCTAGGTAACAGCAGATAGGCCAGAACCTGAACCTACCTTGAACTGGAAGGGAACAGAAACGAAGATTCATGGCAGGTCCTTGTCCTTACAATTCAGTGCAATGAAACCTTGAGTTCCTTCTCTGTAAAGGGGGGTGTTGGGCGTATGCTTGGATAGAGTACCTAAACAAGCAGGGTCTTGTTATCCTTTGGAACGTGTCAACAGCAGACACATACCCTGAAGGACAGTGGTACTGAGCCCTGAGGAGGGGCACAGTGGGCTGATGGAGGTGTCTGAGATGTGAAGGGCCCTCAAGATTACATCCTCTATAAAGCAAACATGATATTTACTGGCCTCCCAGTGCAGGAGCATGGGTGCTGTCAGCACCTGTGCCACCACCAGCCATGCTACAGAGGAAACAGGTAAAACTCAGGACTAATAGTGGTGGGTTTATTCTTGCAAGGGGCTTACAAACTCAGCCAGACAGGTAAATAACCTCAAAAATCGTAATCTAAGAGAAGCAGGGAGCCATTCTGCAGCCAGGCCCTTCCCTTTGGAAGGCTGGGGCACCAAGTCATTGAAAAAGGGTTTGAGGTCTGCTTGACATCTACAATGCTGGCATGGTTCCCTGTGCCCTGTAGCAGAGGCTAAAAAAGGAGGTGAATATATTCATTACCATAAACTGCACAGAGTAACCATCAGAATGAGTATGCTAAAAAAAGAGATGAAACCTTTGCTTATGAGTAGACCTAAAAGAATTGAATACATGTGCACAGAGGGATCATTTTCCACTACCTACAAGAGGAAAAATCTCTGGGGAAGTGGCTGATGCCAAATATTTTCTTATGCTTCATGTGTCAGCAGGGTCTGGCAGAAACCCTTAGAAAACAGAGCATGCATTTTGTGCAAATTGAGAATCACGATTTCTGGTGATTTGGATTGCTTCACCAAACTTGAGACGTTTCTCCAAAAATACAGCAGATGTCTGATGATGTACCAAGTTTTCAGCATTTACATAGATCAGATGATGTTAGATCAGCAGAAAAAAATAACAGAATAACATAGTAAAAGGCTTCAGAACTGTCCTGGAAAAAAGACCAAACCCTACGCTGGGCTAGACAAAAATGTTAACTTCTCACAACAGCGATGCAGTTCTGGGGAGACACATTGCCATAGCAAAGATGGCAAAGGAGCTGGACTGGGTGCTGAAGTGGTGGGCAGAAGAACTCAGTGGAATGGGAGCTCTGTGTGCCTATTACCTGGCTGCATGACCTGCCAGCCCCAGGGCACTGCTATAAAAAGACAGGCAGTAGATTTCGACTACAAAACTTAACAATTCCAGAGACTGTTAAAGATGATGTGGCCCTGTGGTATCTTAACACTACACATGAGACAGAGTTGTCCCCAGAATAGTCTTGCAGTTATACAGTCAAAACTGGAGCTCAGCAAATTTTGTGCAATGAATGCTGACAAAAGCTGAGTGTCAGTGCATTCAGTTAAAGAGGAAGGATCTGGCATTTGTCCATGAATGCAGAAAGTTTTCTATCTTTTTGTTTGGTTTTCTTTTTTTTGGTAAGGAGAAGCCTGCATGAGAAAACTGACCATAACCCACTTACTGCAATAGCCAAAATGGCCTGGCAAAGCCCCCTTGCCTCATGAATACCAGGGGTTGGGATTTTTTTGGTCAGTTATGAATTTATGATTTGAAGATTGGAAGGATTTGGTGGGTTCAAACTTGATCTTTAGAGCATCTGACGAAAAAGCAATGATGCAAAGTCCAGAGCTAGACTGTGCATGTGATGATTTGCTTAAGAATTTTTCTTATCATGGGGATAAGACCCAGGGGAAAGTCTATGAGCCTGTCACTGAGAATAGTCTTGTTGCTGACTTCAGGGGAAGTATGGATAGTATATCCTGGCTAGGAAAAATGATACAACCTTTGTTGTTATTTCTACTTCCCTGAGGTAAGTTTACTTGAGGTAGTACACCTAAACAGGTGACAGGGTATATCAAGCTGATCATTACTGCACATCCAGTACCTGCTAAGGTAAACAAGGTCTGACAGTGCAGCAGGAATAAGTGTAAGATGTCTTCAGTAAAATCAGATTTAGCTCTACCACTCTAATCAACAATTTGTTAGGAAATAATGCCGAAACAGATTGGTTGCTACTCAGAAAAAGTGTGAAATTGGGATGTGATCTGGTTTTACACCTGTTATTTCAAGGTGGAACCCACAAATGAAGTAAGTGAGCTACTGACATTTGCTCAACAAAATAAAATAAAATAATTTTAATTCTTGCAGTCTTTCAATTCCCTGCCGTCTTCAAGGGTGTCATCAGATTGATGGGGGTCCTGAAGAAGACTAATGAAACAGAGTCAAGACATGGAAACCTCAGAATAACATGACCTGCCACCCCAACAAGTGTGGTTGTGATGTTCCAGAGACATAAGCAACACTGCCCTGCTCTCAGGATTCACTGAGCACAGTTTATATGACATTGGTTCTGATCACTTGCAATTGCATATTAGCACAACTTCCCTGAATTTTGTCTTGGAAAGCTCAGTGGCTTTAGGACGTCTGGCATTAACAACTGCCCTTTCCAGCATGAGAATCTGAACGAGGTGCTGCACAGTTCTCATTTTATTACGAACAGACGCATAATAAAGCAAATCTTTCAAAAGCAGCATAACCACTGGATGCACAATGAAGACAACTGCATTTCAGCCCAAAGGTGGCTGCATTTGAGCCATAGAGAAGGAATCCATTTATAAAGAAACCTCTCAAGCACTTTGGGATGAAAACACTATACAGAATCTGCTTAATTCACTCACGTGACAAACTCTCGTTTCATATTGTTTTCCTGGTTTTGCTATGCCAGTCACACTGCAATCCCTAATGTCCTCACTCTGTGCTGGAACAGCAGTTTACCACATTGAATAAAGCCAGCAGAATAAAAAATCTTGTGATGGAAATAGTTCTTGTGTGTGCAGCCTGCCCATGCTCAGAGAATGTTCACGTTCCATTTCTCTCTGTCTCGTTAACAAATGGCTACCAGTAATCTGATGTCATTACTGTGGTTTTGAATTCTGGGTGTACTTTACTCATTAGTAGCATGGCCTAGGCTCTGTGTTCTGTCGCATGACGGTTGCCTTGCATTCAGGCTCCTGGCTGCCTTGGTTATTTTGACCTTATTCCATTCCAAAGAAGCCCTGCAATTCTTCCATCCTTTGCTGTTAAAAGAGAGCTCTTCTCTTGCACTTTTTATATTAATTAACTAAATTGTACAAGGTAGTTTCATGAGCTAACCTTCCTTACGGCTTTTTGCAGTTACAGAGTGGAGGAAGATGGACATTTAGACAGTAAGTAACAGCTTCACAAGTAAAAGTGAAGGGAATTGCCCACAAAAGTTTTCCATATATAACTCTCCCTGTCTGTATTCTCAGATCAGCTCTGTCTGTGACAGCTCCCCTTTCACGCCGTGTGTAGTACAGAACAACTCACATTCAAAAAGTATCAGCAGTCATGAAAAGCACACCCACACAAGTGTTAGGTGCCCAAGGTCTTTCACTTTCCCACTCTGCAGCAATGATTCAGTATGGTGTCTGCATGGTGACCTCAAGGCAGGAGGATTGGGATATTCCTTGAGGAGCAAGGACTCACAAGTGAGGGCAAGGTACATCATCAGACAGTGCTCTGCATCTAGGAGGGGGGTGGGAAGCTGGGGAGCCCCACTGGCTGCTGCAGCCAGAACTGGAGTCTGAGCTTTGCTGGAGGTGTGGGCTTGTCACATGCTCTGTCCTTCATCTGTCCCTTTGAAAGTCATGCTTAGCCTTACATATTATAGCTGCTTGGAGAGACAGTGGATCCCTTCAACACACTAGCTCTCAGGTAGCTAGTAGAACTGGGATTATTGCAGCGGTTTGGAGAAGGAAATTATATATCGCCAGGCTGGATAACATCTTAAGGTTGATGAAGGCAGAGCTCCTGCCAGATGAAGCATTTACACCTGGAAATTCACAGGGCAGGAGACTGGGGTTGGAGCATTTGTGTTGCCATCAGCAGGGCAGCAGCTTGCTCGCACGTACTCAGACTCCCAGGAGGCGAGGCCTCCAGGCTCCTCAAGGAGGTCAGTTTTTTATATAGTAAAGCAAACAGTTTAGCTAATCAAGGATTTTTTTTTCTTTTCTTTTCTGAGGCTCTTGGCACCCAGCCCTGTTACTTGCAATCTTTAATTTGTACTGTGGCTTCCTTTTCCCTGCTGCCTTCTCACTCACTCCAATTTTCCCACACACTTATTTCCTAACTCTACCTCTTACAGAGGTCTTCACTTATTTCAGACCCAAATTTATCTCAATCTTACACAAAGCTGCTGTTACCTCACCATTTATTCCTGTAAGTGACTGTCATCAGAAATTCACGAGCTTAAAATGTTTGTGAAAAAAAAAAAAAAGCTATTTTTTCTGTTGTAGAAAATAGGTGGTGGTAACCCATGTACTTACAAAGTCACTTTATTCATATGTGCTTGTGGAAACTGACTGTGGATTGACTTAGACCTTCTTTTTGGTTGTATAGCTGCCTGAGCATCAAAATCAGGGTTTTAACTGTGGTTTTTGAAAGGACATGTATATGTCTTTGGTAGGGGTGGGCTGCAAGCTACACACCCTACTCAGAAGCTGGCCATGAAAAAGCCTCTTATCATGCAGCTTCCACTATCGGGGAGCGGATTCTGATGAAACAAAGTCACATTTTGCCAGATTCTCCTTCCCACTTCCCTGCTGCTAAGAAAAAAATAGAAGAGAGAAAGGCATTTTTTCTGGTGAGCACAGCTATGCAGTCCATAGTACTTACTCTGTGTAATATGTGTAGGGAAACCAATGAAAGCAACATGCAAATCAACATCTCAACTGAAAACACAGCAAAATCCCAGTAAAAATATATGGGCACCTAGTCACCAGTTGTCAACACTGCAGAGGCTGGCTTGCTGAAAGGCTGATAAGAACATGGATGGGAAGTGACCCACCTGATCACCAGGTTCTGTCTTATGAAATCACCTTTCAATGGTCTTTTCTGAAAAGGTGCACAGAACCCGAAGCATTCCTTCACGTTGTAGGAGCCACAAAACACCACCATCCTATAACAAATGCAAGGCTTCCACTGCACATGTAGATCCAGCTGATCTCGTCTTATTTCAGGTAAATACTTCTCCTCCTTCCCTGTGGTTATTTCTAAACCTGTTTCTACAAATCTCCTCTGCCTCTGAATGGAGCCCAAGTTGGCAGGGCAGCACTTCCAAACCACAAAGCAAGCTGTGAACAGCTAACAAAGCCTAACACACATTCCATGTATTTTCATATGAGGAACTATTCCTCATAGCCGCTTACATGCAGGCCCAGGAGGGTTTTAACAAGGAGCTAGAAGCACGGTGACACACTGAGCTAGCAGGCAGCGGGTGGCCCGTGTGCAGGCCTTCTGCAAGGTGGCAGATCACAGCCCAGGTCCAGTGCACAGGACGCAACAGGCTGCCATGAAGAAGTCCCTCAGAATGAACTGAAGTGGATTTAACAGGATGAGCAGAACCTTAGGAAACGGATCCTGCCAAGACGTGTGCTGCACATGCTCTGTGAGGCAGTCAGTCCGCTACTTCTCATTGATTTCAGAATCCACCACTGAAGAAAACACAGCTCTTTATAGGGTGGGACATGATTCAACTGGTATAAAGCTGCATAGCTCTAGTAAATACCAGGGGGTGTTGATGATTTATACCAGCTGAGAAGTTGGCTAATATTCTTTTGGAGTCACCACCTCTCCCATTCGTAACTGCCAGGAGAAATGCTGGGAAACGCAAGAAGAAATGAAAAATGGAGCACATTTATGTGAAAAAGCTTCGATGCAAAACAAATGTCTGCTCACTGCACAAAAGCTGAAATAATACAGCCGTTATTGGAGCTGTGCTACAATAGAACAAGCTGGATGAGTCAACCAGCAGTGCATCTAATCTCCACTGGCTGCCTTTCCGGTCCCCAAGCTCCCCATCTATTTTTATCTCTTCTTTTTTTAATATACTTTTTGGTTTACAAGCAATAAATCTACAGCTCTTTGGTCCCCTGTGTGCACTCTTGCCGGCAGGACACTCAGCATGTAGGATGTTACCCAGACCGTTTCGGCCATGAGGCCACAAAATGTGGAGACTATGATTCAGATTCAAGAGACTGTGGCCCAGAGACCACAGCAGAGGATACTGAGAGCATGTGGCACAACAAGTTTTCTGGACTGCAGGCAAGTAGGCACCACGTAGGAACTGTTTGATGCACTCTGCAGAGACTAGGCATGAAAGTTAACAAGCTCAGGGGCTCCTAACACAAGAGGGATGCAGACCTGTTTGAGCGAGTCCAGAAGAGGGCTATGAAGATGATCAGAGGACTGGAGCACCTTTCCTATTGAGGCAAGCTGAGAGAGTTGGGTTTGTTCAGCCTGGAGAAGAGAAGGCTCAGAGGAGACCTTACGATAGGTCTTCCAATATGTAAATGGGGCCTACAGGAAACCTATAAAGGGACTTTTTACAAGGGCATGTAGTGACAGGACAAGGGGGAATGGCTTTAAGCTGACATAGGGGAGATTTAGAATAGGCATTAGGAAAAAATTCTTTGTTGTGAGGGTGATGAGGCATTGGCACAGATTGTCCAGAGAAGCTGTGGATGCCACATCCCTGGCAGTGTTCAAGGCCAAGTTGGATGGGGCTTGGAAAAACCTGGTCTAGTGTGAGGTATCCCGGTCAATGGCAGGGGGTTGGACTAAATTATCTTTAAGATCCCTTCCAGCCCAAAGCATTCTATGATGCTATGAAGTGGGGCAAGTGCTGCAGTTGCAAGACTGGGATAATTGCGGAGCCCAGCCATGCCACTGCCATTTGCTGGAATACAGCAAAACACACCTGACTGACAGATACGCATCAGAGCAGTGTCTGAGGAACTCTGGGACAGGCTTGCTTCCAAATGGGCAGTAACACACAGTTGTGAGCCAATGTTCTATCCAAGCTCCATGCTGCAGAGTAGGTCACACGCATATCTGACGAGCCTACTGGTCATGCAATAACCAGTGGAAGAGCTAACACTAACACGGCACTGGCAGTCAGAATCTGCTGCTGTGCCTACACAAAAAAATGCCATTCCTTTTCTCCATGGGCGGGGAGATCTTTAGTTAAGCTAAATGCATCTGGTTCACCTTAGGACCTTATATGTTACCCATTACAGACTGCAACATTTGGAAGCTGAGAAAAAGACAACCCAGATTTCAGAATCACTGGGCAGGTGATGGGAATGGCTTTCACGGTGCGAGGCTTCACCACTGTTTGTTGGCTGGGTGTGGTAGCACTTTCTTGAGAAAAGTGTGGGTGAAATTTCAGACTCACAGTACTCCTGCTTCATTTTTCTCTGGTAACCAAATTAAGATCCTAGCAATGGAGCCATCATTTTTCTGATTTCTCTCTGCTCTCTTTAATGGTTTCATCGCAAACACATACAACTAGTCACCTCGCTCTCATACATGCTGGGAAACATCTGTTAATTGAATATTAAGATAGCCAGAGTGCTGTAATGGATAGAAACTACTGGAATATGATGCTAGCCCTCAGCCTTCCATTTCATTCCAAGAGTATGTGCTTCAGGGAGTAAGGGAGAAGAGTATATGAGTTTAATTTCAGACATTCACTTTTTAGGTGCCCCTGAGGGATATACCCATTTCCTATATAAGGTTTGGTCTGTTTGCAATTAAGCCCTCTTCTTTGCATATTTCCGGCTAGATTAAAAATAGCAAAATCAGCTTATTCTTCAACTTCTGGAGATAAACAAAGCTGTTGCTTCCAGGGGTTTTAAAGTACTGATCAGGCTTACAGATCTTGCAGGCAGAATCTATCTATGAATTTTTTATGCTGGATAAACAAGAATTTCCAAAGATAAGAGGAAAGGTAGGAGCACATTTCTAAACACTAGAGACCTTCTAAAGCAACTAGCTTTCACAGCCTTCATTTTTAAATAAAACTAAACATTGACAAAAAGTTAAGTTGAATGCTGATTACACAGAAATCTCAAGACCACTTCAAACTTGTCCCACCCTTCTCACAACCAATGGATCAGTTCCAAAGCTGAGGCTTACTAAGCTCCCATAACAATTCTCCTCTTATTCTTCTGTTGGGATTATCATCATCAATCCATATAATCCAAAATGTAAAGCTGTTTTTTGTGATGCAGCCATCCATTCTCAAGGACCTTAACAGAAACAACGCATTTGTAATGGTGCCTAAATTGCTATCAGATGGGAACGATTCCCATACACCCCTAACAGCCTGAGCTTGGGGACACGATAGAGATCTGCACCTGATCATTTCTTCCCTGCTGTTGAGGTTTCTACTCATTTGCAGAAATTACCTGGAGCAGGGGCCATTTTCCAAAGGAGTGCCTGATCACTGTGTTGTTAATGTAAGTCTCCCGACAGTGTTTTTGCTGTTTTCATTTATCTTTAGCAGCTTGCTTAGAAGTCAGTGGACCCCGATGGATCCATGGACAATGGGATGAAAATAACTGATATAGTGGTTTGAAAACTCATGGCAGTCAGGTGAAGTTCCCAACGACTGGAAAAAGGGAAATATAACCCCCATTTTCAAGAAGGG
>JANRGW010039188.1:15387-40454 GCA_024733675.1 Psilopsiagon aymara
AGAGAAGGCTGCATGGAGACCTCATAGCAGCCTTCCAATATCTGAAGGGGGCCTATAGGGATGCTGGGGAGGGACTTCATTAGGGACTGTAGTGAGAGGACAAGGGGTAACAGGTTCAAACTTAAACAGGGGAAGTTTAGATTGGATATAATGAAGAAGTTCTTTACTGTAAGGGTGGTGAGGAACTGGAATGGGTTGCCCAGGGAAGTTGTGAATGTTTCATTACTGGCGATGTTCAAGCCCAGGTTGGACATAGCCTTAGGTGATATGGTTTAGTGGGAGGTGTTCCTGCCCATGGCAGGGGGGTTGGAACTAGCTGATCTTAAGGTCCTTTCCAACCCTAACTATTCTATGATTTTATGAATGTTATTCGCACTCACATGCTGAAAGCAGAATGGTGATTTAACCAAATATAACAAAAATTATTAGTTAGTTTTCCCAAACTCCAGAAAACCTTTAAAACTACATTCAACTCAGCAGTGAAAAAAATTCCCACTGGCTCCCTAGGGATTGTGCTAATTTCTTATGGATCTTAATTTTACTAGGAGGTTCGATTAAAGACTCAGATCAGCACTGAACTCTTAATCTTGAAAGTTCAACCATAGCATACATGCACCTCACAATTTCTAATTCTGATTGTGTTTGAGATTCCTTATCCAAAAATCCAATAATCTGATTACTTAACTATACAGACTCTTCATGCACTTTTAGTGCTTTTTACTTTGAGAACATATATGGGCAAAAACCGTGGGGTTTTCTGTAGTCCTAATTTTCAGCCAGTTTAGCTCCCTGAACTATGCTATTCTAGGGTCAGATACACACTACTGTTTGTGTTGACGAAACACAGGAGTACGGCTGGCCAACAGCAGCCCTGATTTAGGTTGGCTGGAACGGATGTGGATCTGTGCTCTACCTAAAACTATCTGCAGGCAATGTTTTTTAAAAACCATATGGGGGTGACTTACAAAAAGCTGCTTTGAGCATAGTTCTTTAAAGACTCAGTTTCCAAAGTAGAAGTTCCAGACCAGTAATCAGTACAAGTCATTGTGAAATTTGTATTTATGGGTATTTTTAGAGCCTTGGGTAAGGAGTTGACTGATGAAAGAATTTGACAGTCTAGCAGAGTAAATTGCATGGAGATTCTGGCAGATTTTTAGGACTAGAACCAATGACTAGGCTCCAGAAGATTCAGGAGGGAGTGCACACTGGGTACCAGCTTGACAGAACACAAGGACTGGAATAAAACCTGCAAGTTGAGACCAGTGTATATTAATAGTGGAGCTGAAGAACTCCAGACTTATAGAAGAGTGAGACTACCTAGGTCTGAGATGAACTGGTGGAATTACACTGTGAATGCTGCATAGAGCCTGTCCACACAATGTCTGGCTCTTACATGCCTGCTGGCCCTCTTTTTCAGACTGCTGCATTGCCCCAACAAAAATCATTCTGAAACTGATGCTTCAGGAGGAAGGGAAGATTACATCACCACAATATCCATGCAAACAAGTGGACACATTTACTGTTGAGTAGTACATCCCTTGGAAAATCTACAGGGACAACAGTAGAGAGGAGGAAAAATATATAGTTAAGCATGATACAAATGAAGGGGCGCACACCACCAGGCTGCACTTTGTCCCTCTGCTGTGCAGAATATTACAATGGCATGAGAAAGACTGGTGGCCCATTCCATTTCACCTATGATGGCAGGAGGATTCTTCCCCACTACGCTTGATTCCTAGTGCTGTACAGGGAGCAGCACTCAATGCCACAAACCTTATAGATGCAAGCAGCTTTGAAGAAGTCAACAGGACTGTTCAGCAGGGCTCTTTGTAAGAGCTTAAAACCAGCCCCTTATTTCAGTAGAGAAGCAGTGACAAGTCCTACTGCTGTAGCAATTCATACACTACTGCTGAGGACCTGGTAAAGGATACATTGTGTGATGAGAGTTGTAAACAAATCTCAAAAAATAATAATGAGGACTTTTGTAAAAGCAGGACAAAAAAGTGTGAAGTTTGTTTGTTTGTTTTACATATTCTTTGAACTGAAAGTGCTCTTGGTTCTCTTTGGCTCTCAGCAATGTTACAGACACGGGAATCTTTCTGGCACCATGGTTTCTGAAGAGGCAACTCCCTGAGCTCCAAAATGTGCTCCTGCACATTTACAGGGCATTTGCTGGAAAGAAAAAAATAAAATAAACCCAAGCAGCAGAATAACCTCCTGTCCATCAAGCAAGATTTCACAACTACAGTACCAGGCACAGAGAACTCTGCCTGCCTGGCCCACAGCCACACCACGGGCAGCAAACTTTCTAGCTCTCACAAACTAATCAGGTTCAGGTCAAGTATGTGACTGACAGAACTCCAGCGAGGGGGGAGGGTGAAGCAGGAAGTGGTACTGGGGCTTCAACCGGGGATCATCTTTAAAACATTTCTTAAGTTGTTTCTTCAGAAATAAGTTCTGGATGTCAAGGGAAGCGAATTCATTTCTAAGAGTACAGAAAGGGAAAATTTCTGGTAGAAAAATCAAAGTGGGAAAGACTCATTATTTACAAAGTAGAAAAGCAACTTATTCATTCATCATAGATTTTATGATGACAGTTTATAGTGTCCAACACTGGAGTAGGACAGGTGACACGAAGGTAAAACCACTTCCAGTTGCTATTATCATCCCTCAAGACAATCTTTCTTTCTAGTAAGAAACTACAGCTGCAGAGAAATAATTCTGAAGTTTCAGCACAGCTTCCCTCACACAAAAAGACAGCGCTAGGGTGACTTGAATCAATGTCTGCACATGCAATCACAGGAATGAAAAAGACTCATTCATTGCTGGGTTTTGTATTAGATACTGAAAACCATTAGTAGTATACCCCTAGGGCTACACAGTGGTGGTTTGTGCCACTCTGTACTGTGAGGAGCAACTGGAGTTGAACGCCTTTCCCCCAAAGCCATAAAATTAACAAGCTAAGGTTCATAAGCCACAAGCAGTATGAGTTCTGTCCCACCCCAACACTGCTTCCAGCTCCTCAGAAAGGCTGCTGCCAAACTAAAGTAACGTAATGCTGAAGTACTCTCATAGTCTCTATTTCTTGAAATCTTCAAATCACAGCTTCATGGGAATTCCTTTATAGCCAAGAATAAGGCTTTATGCTTAAGGCAGTGTGACCAGTGCCTGTGGTCAGTATTATACAGATCATCCTTGGGTCTGTAGCAGGTCTTCTGGATAATGTGACTTCACAGTCAGCAGATGCAAAAAATGGCCAAGTGAGCAAGCTACTATCTGGATAGCACCCATTAGCTTTCAGATCCAGCTTTCAGTTGCCTGTTCTACAGCTCTGTTTGCTATGTGACATGTAGCTGTAACACGGAAGCAACAACAGAAGGAACATGGCAGAACTGTGATGGTGAGAGACAGATGTGAACTTCAGAGGATCAGGTATGTCTGGTTACACCTGTAGGTCTTTCAGATATGTCAGTATAAGTGCGTAGGTTCTCCTATTAAGGTTTGCACTGAACATCAGGAAAAAGCTTTTCACTGTGAGAGTAGTACAGTACTGGAATGGGTTACCTAGAGAGGTTGTGCAATCTTCATTCTTGGATGTTTTCACGACTTGGCTAGACAAAGTCACAGCTGACCTGTTAACTGCTGGCAACAGCTCTGCTTTGAGCAGGATGTTGGACTAGAGACCTCCAGAGGTCCCTTCTGAACAGTATTTCTATGTTGCTATGTGCCTCTCGGATCCCAGAGTTGAGCTGACAAGCCATGTTTTGGAAGGGCTCTGTAGGATGAGAGGCTATTGCTGGTAACACCTACCAAGCCTGGAATGGCTGGAATGGTTTATGCTTAGCGGACTAAGCATGTGAGTGAGGACTCCCACACCTAGGTAACACCTTCTCCTGAATGGCAGAGATACTGCAAAATACTGCTTATAAGGTAGCAGTATTTCTGGAATGGTGACGCTGCTCTATCCCCTTATGCAACCATAGCTTCAGAAAAGAAAAGGTGTTAGCCTCTGGCAGGGCTCTTGTGACACTTTTTTGTAGCAGTGGTGAGAGCAACAGCGTTAGTGTGTGTTACCAGCATGCTGAGGCATTGCTTAGAGGGCAGGCTCATGGCTGAGTTACAGGCTGCCATATAACTTAACATTTTGTTTCCTGGTTTTAAGACAATTATATTTAGCTGCTTCCTACATTAAAAGGCCCAGAAGGATTGCATTCTTACCACCATGGAGAGAAACAGATCTCAGGCTGGACTGGCTGCAGGAACATGCTGTAGTTACGCAAAAACTGATAGTTCAGTGGGGACAATTCTATTGAGGCTGACAGACATAGCAGAAGTATAGACAGAACAGACAAAATCTTTTCCACAGAAACACCCTTTGCACAGTTCTGCCACACTTCATTCATCCATAGCTCTTTGCTGGTTCATTCCTGGCACATCTGTTTCTCACTCTCATTTGGAGCCAGCAGGCACGCTGCTGTAACACTCATGTCTGCCATTCTTTTAATCACTCTCATAACCCCTCTTTCAGCACAGAGATGTCCCCCTCTTTCAGCACAGAGGTGTCAAGCAGAGATGATGGGACCCAAGACATGCATGTTAGTGCACTAGTGACACAAGGAGAGCCAGGAGAGTGCTAGCTCCAGGTGATAACTTCTCCATTAGCAAATGCAAGATAAGATGTGAACACATATCTGAACAAATTATGCTCTCTAGAAACTGTCAGGAATATGGCACAGTGAACAAATGGAGCTCAAGGTAATAACTACAGTTTATCACTTGGAGCTACCAATGTGCTATAGAATATTCTTTCCTTCAACAGAGCCCTAACCATGGCATACAGCAGTGTGACCTGTACTGATACAGACTTCCAAATGACTACAAGTAACACTTCAGAGATTATTTACTCTTGTTTATTAGCTTGAATAAATACTGAGCAGCTGAGAATGCTTTGGTGAGAGTTTGAATCTTAACATAATACCTTACATGGCACAGAAAAATATGTAAAGAATGAGATAATTTTAGAAAATGCTGTGCTGTTTTTAATGGGAGCTGTTTCTCAGGAACTTTCTGCTGACAAAAACCTAGTACCAGGACTACCAATGCTTCCTGGGACCCCCATGAAACATGAACCAACTTCACCATGCCCTAAGCTGTCAAGGGCTTTTAAGAGTATTTAGGGTAGTAGATCAGCTACACACAAACATATGTTTGATTGCCATAAATACATTAATCTTCACATTCTCCATAGAGAAGCCTACATTTATTAGAGCCATAAACAATGGAAGTATGATGGCAGTTAAATCGTTACCACACAAACCAGCAGGACCTATGCTCAAAAGGATTATTCATGTCAACTCAACAGAGTAAAAGCTTCTCACACCCTACAAATACAAATAAAGATCTTCATCTACTTCCTAATAATGACATTAGGATAAACTCTGTCCAGTCTTCCATATACGTGTGTAAGAAACCTTCTCTTGATACAGCTCCTATGCAAGGGACTAGCTTCAGCTACTCCCTTATGCACTCCTGTTTTGCTTCATCTAAAATTGTCCATTCCATATTAATGCCTGGCTGCCAAATCACATTAATTCCATAGTTGTATCCCTGTCATAAGTCATTAGTTCCACACTCTTGCCACACATAATACATACATTCCACATTCTTTTCCTTAATATGCAAATCTCTCCAACCATGGTGCCCTTTGTTTCGGTGCCTCTCAACCCACCAGCATATGCAGGAGGGCTCACAAACTGATCCTCTGGGATATACTCAAATATGACCAATATGTTCTTTGTGATTTGTGTGTGACGATAGGCGAGATTTTGAGGTTCCCTCCCAAGCCTCAAATTGCTTAAGTACTGCCCAGATTCCCGATCCCTTTCATCTGCACCAGGTGGTTTACACTGATCATTATGAATTTCCTTTCAAGGCTCCTAGACAAGAACCGACTTTGTTTACAGTAAAAACTTTTCCACTGGCTCTAAGCAGTATTCTGAGACAACACAGAGGCTTAGGTGAACAACCACATCACTGCCACGATCTCCTGTTGTCAGAATCTCATCAGGATCTTACTGGACTCACGGCTATACCTTGCATTCAATCAGCAGCAACAGCTAGAAATACTTGTCCTAGAAAGAGGATCACCTTCTTTTTTTGACAGTTGTCAGGTTCCTGACAACAATGGTGTCTGCCTTCCTTTCTTTAAATAATTTCCCTTCAAAATCAGAAGCTGCAACCTACTTCACAATCATTTGGACATTTTATTTGGTCTAAAATGTAGCAGAATGGATTAAGTGACATTGTGCGCCAATAAAATCTCTTGCTCCTGCAAAAAACTCTTATTGTGAGGTTGTGCTACTCAAGAGCTATACTCTGATTCATTCATACAACTGTAGTCTAATAGACAGCTGAGAGCAGCTCTTGTGCATTTCTGAAAGGCAGACTACAGCCGAGCGGCTGGAGCTGTAATTCTCCACCCTGATCTCTCCTAGTCCCAACTACCATGCCTCCCCCGTGCCCCGACATTCTTTGCTGCTTTGTTTATGCTGTAGAAAACATCTGTGAGGGTATACGGCCAAGGTGAAAGATTCTGGCAAACAGTTATTTTTCATAGCTCAGCTTAAAGGGAAAATATGAAGACTGCCGCTCCTCCTCCTCAGAGAAAGGGAAGGGTGGGGTTGAGAAATGAGATCCGACTGCAGCCTGGCCAAATAGCAGACCGGCTGTCCCACTAGCCCCTTTAAAGGAAAAGGGAATTGTTTTTTCAGTAGAATGAACCATGTTGTAGAAGAGGAAAGGTCTGACTGAGAGAAACTGGATCAATTTTTAGAGGAACCATTTAGACAACTGTATCAGGAAAACCTTCAAGATGTTGGAATGTGTTAAGCTGAGCGTAGTATTTCAAGAGAATGCTTAAATCATGCTGCAGAGATTGTTTCAAACCAGGCTGACATAACAATAAAAATCTGTAATAAGAGAACACCCCCACACTACTAGGACATGGACTCAATTACACTGCAGGCCTTTTTCAATGTTTAACTTCTATGACTCCTTATAGAATTGGGGCCCTGTAAGGGGAAGGAGGAAAATGTTGGCTTGTTACCTTTGTTGATTAACAGAGTGACTTTCTCTAGCATTAAAATACTTTATAGGCCTACAAAGTATAGGCCATAGGTAGGGAACTGCAGATTTCCCTGACAAGCTGTAGTTTATTACTGATGTTCTGCAGAGGAGCAGAGAAGCTGATGGCAGCACATGCCACTCACAGCTGCCTTTCTCAGATCAGGTCTGGAAGAAAGGGGAGATGAAAATTCCTGATGGCATGTGAATGTCAAGGAGATTCCAGATTTGCTTTAAGGATCTGCAAACAGGCAGGGACCACTTCATTTCTCCCTGAATTGCAGCCAGCCCTAGGTGAAACGGCAAAACGATTTACAAAACACAGGGAAGCTTAGGATGGGAGGTGAGGAATGGTGTGCTATTGTTTAACAGGAAATTGGAACAAAAAAGTCAGGAATCACTCAGAAGCAGTGTGCTGCAAAGATAAATGAGAAGGTCTGCCTGGAACTGAAGGCTAGCTCAGTCTGCAGTTGCACTCGGGACCTTCCCCTTCCTTGCCATGAAGCCAGTCACTGCTCACATACAAGAAAGCTCAGCTACTGCCAGAGACACCCCCCTGGGATGTAGCGGCTACACAACCCCCAGCTTGGAGACAAACAAAGCTATTGTAATGCTCTGAGCTGAGAGAAGACACAGGCTGAGTACTCAGGATCCATCTATGATCTGTCATGAGCAGTTGCACAGCTGACCAGCGAGAGAGGGCACTGCTGGCAGGGGCACGCAGCCATGCAAGCACCCACTGCGTGTTCTCCCCTCCTTCCCCTCTGTCTGCCCTTCACCCAGATCTAGATAGGCTCCAAATTAATTTTACTACATGGAATGCTGCAAGCACATTCAAATTATGAAAGAAAAGCTCATCATGAGAGAAGGCAAAAATCAGCTCTCTTTTCTGCCTCACAGCTGTCTCCTCCTCCTCACCATGTGTTCCCAAAACCTGGGGCTGTTCCAAGCGCTAAATGCACTGGAAAACATATCCTTGGGCCAGCTGTGATCTGATCATGGCACACTGGCTGCGGGTGAATCAGAAACCAACCGATAGGCCCAAGAACAATGTGGCCCCTTGTTAGGCCCCAAGAACGGTCATTGCCTTCAGCCCCCCCTGTTCCTTCCCTACCCAGCCTTCAGGAGAGCAGGATGCCAGGAGAGCTTCTGCAACATGCCCTGCCTGATCCTTTCCCTCTAACCCTGTGCTGAACTACAGCTATTTTCTGGTTTGAATGACATGCTCCTTGTATTGCGAGAGACTCTAGGTGGGGGTTGCTGCAACCCTTTTGGAAGTGAATGCACAGAAAGCCATGAGCTGATACTAACATTTACGTGCAAGCTGCTATGGGGCAGCTCCAGCAGCAACGCCTGGGATCATGGTTCCTCTGGAATCCCAAGGGTTGGAAACCTCCCGGGAAGCTGCTTCTCATCAGCCCCACAGAATACTCTGTGCATTGCACAGATCCATCCCAGAACCAGATTTTATCTGGCCTCACAACTTTGCTGATGTTCTGTAGGCTTTGTAGGTTTATGACTTTAAGTAAGCATTATGGAAATTAAGCAATGGCACAGAGCCAGAGTCCTCTGTTTTTTCCATCCCATCTCACAGCCTGCTAGGCTGCTGCAATTCTCAGGAGCAGATGCCGCAGGAAAGGGGTTAGTGGTGGGACAGGGCTTGGTCTTCTCCCAGGCAATATTCGGAAGGAGAACACTGCTGTCCAGAGCGAGAAGGGGCCATGCCCAACACAGATTTGAAGTAGTTTACAAAAGATTGCAGAGAAACTTAATCCTGGTGCATTAACCAGGTCTAAAACCTAATAGTTCTTTGAATTTGTATTAAAATAGTGTGCCAAAGCCCCAGTGAAGATTACCCACTGTGTTTGGCAGTACAGCCCCATCTTCAGGGTAAGTATGTTCTGCCAATCAATTACCACTGCAATTTTGATTAAACACAACATTTTCCTTGCTTCCTGCCCTAAACAGCTGCCATGCTGTACCACAGCTGCATTTCAATAGTGGGCAAAGGGTCCAAATATGTTGGTTCTAGCAAATTGCAGCATAAATATGGATCTTCAGTTGGGATCCTTCCTATTAAAAAAATACTGCACTACTAATTATTGATAAATGAAAACTACAGATTTGTTCTGTGCCTTTTGCTAGTCCAAACTGCTTTATAAACTAGGAGGATTACATACCCTATAAAGGAACTACTTGATCCTTACCAAAACAGTCACTTTCCTGGTGAGCAGCTCTGAGGATACCAGTACCAGCTCACAAAAGAAATAGAGCAGAAAGATAATTTTCCTGAAAATTAGTGTTGCTTTGGATAGCTGCAGTAAGTTTCTAGTCTTGTTCAAACTAACTCTGCAGCTGCGGCTAAAACATGTATATACTTTTCTATTATACTGGCTTTTGCTGTGGAACTTCCACATTTTGAGCTGAAACATCCTTGAAGCTGGCTTAATATTCCAGTGTACTTCAGTTGGACTAGAAGTGAAATTTGCCTGGCTAGATTAGGCTGTAAAACCTGAGATCTAAATAGCTAAAACACACAGTGAGATGTGTGCAGAGATGAAAGCTTTTACAGAATATTCAAGTCAGCAAGAGCCATATATTGGGCCCTCACATCAATGAATACAGGGCACAGTAGTTGAGCATAAAGCTGGCAAACATATAATATGAGTAAGTTTTAGTAAAACTTACTCTGCATTCTACAAAGAGGACTATCAAGATTTTCTTGACGCACTGAACTCAATAAATTTGCTTTGAATAGTTGTATGTGTGTGACAGAGAGAGAGAGAATTAGGCAGGAATGCTATAAGGATGTAAGCCAAGCTCTCAGCATCTGGAAAGCAGAAAGCAGAACTATATTTAGTGCACAATGACTTGCAATAATTCGTGGAGGGGGAGGGGGGAAAGAAAGGAATAAAAAAGAGCAAAAAAAGGGAACAAAACTCAACTTGCCAGTGTTAAGCAATTAAATGAATTATAAAGAAAAAAGAACAATCAGGCTGGGAGAAGGATAAATGAAATCCTGAGGTATATGTTATTATAAGAGCTTCTAAAAGCAGAAATGCTGTGTAGAGTTAGCAGACATATATATAAACAGGGTACAGATAATGCATAGTTCAGTATAAATACCACCTCAAAGAATTTCTGGCACAGAACAGTTAGGGCACTGACCTCTTCTGTACACAAATTTCCTTTATGTGGCTGAAATGGCCAAAATATGTTCCTTAGTTAGCATGGAAAACTTTCTCCCTAAGGTAACTTGCATCTGCAAGGGTACTCCATGGTGTAACTGTACTCAGTTATGAATATGTTACAAATTCTTTGCAAAGCACTGTAGGTTACCATGTGCTCTCCTACACCTACTTGTAAACAGAACAAGCACCAAGTAAGTCTACCTTTTATAGATGCAGTAGATTCAAAATGAAAATGGTGTAACACTTTCTCTATTCCTCACTACAGTTATAAAACCAGGGTGTTGAATAATCAAGTTCCCCCTCCATCACTTGCACAGTTTTTGTTCTGCCTTTCACTTGATATAAACATTTCATCAGCTCTTCAGTGTCACTCTTGTTTCCAGGCAGTTTCTCAGATCTAAGATCCCAGAATCCCAGAGCTTCCATCTTCATAACTTTGAAGGACATCTCAAATAACAAACAAAACCTATTTTCATTAAAGCTGAGGCGCTGAACTCAGGCACACTGAGGCTATTTAAAGGATAACTAAGATGAAAGTAAACACTGTTACTGACAAAACAGTAGAAAGATAGTCAGATCCACAAATGCCAAAGTATTTCCTGGTATTCAAATCAATCTAGCTTTCGGCTTCTAGGCAGTAGTTTGCTTCCAAGAGAAAAAACAAAACCAAGCAGAAAACATTACCTGTGCACAGGCACCAAGTTCCTAAACTTGGTGAAAACCAGCAGAGACCTGGGGGCTGTGAGTTGGGAGGAGAAGCTGGGTCCTGCCTGCAGTGCTGGGTGAAAAGCAGCCCAGCACCCTCAAAGCACAGACCAGAGCAGCAGCCATTTTGAGAAGAAGCAGGGAGTTCTTCTCAGATTTGGCTGCTGTAGCCGTCAGTCTTTACTACTCTTGTATTTACAAATAACAGACCAAAAAAAGGGGCATCTTTCTGACACAGGCCGTTTGAGAGGAAGTAAAAAACAAACACCCATTTTTGATCCAGCTTCAAGATTAGCTAAGATTTGTAGGGACTTGTATGTCCTTTTATTTATAAACTTCAGGTTGTGGCTCTCTAAATGAGTGCTGTCATGCGCCTTGTGGACAGGTAAAGGCTGCTTTTGAGATAGATTCCAAAGCAGGCTTTCTATGTAATTAGACAGCTGTATTACTCATATGTACTACAGGCCTGTCCCTAAGGGGGAAAGGAGAAATCTTGCTCCTTGTTGTATTAAATACATAGTTTCTAGGCTAGACTCTGCCAAGTAATGTACCAGCATTTGTGATATACATGCATATGAACTGGAGCAAGACCAAACCTACCCACAGAAGCTGCAGAGGTACCCATTTTGCAGTATGTTCACAAGCTCTTCATCAGTATTAGAATAAACATGCATGATTTAAAACAATGAACGCTTTTTCAATGCAGAACGAGGAGTGACAGAAGCATTTTATCTCTTTTTAGAGCCATACCTATCCAGCAACAGAAAAGATAGGAAGTAGGCACCTTTGGTACCCTGAGAGCTAAGCAGAAAGAAGGCAACATGCAAGATTCACAGAACAGTGAGACAAGGATGCCAACAAAATGAGGCAGAGATTGAGATATGAGCTACAGAGGCTTAACAAAAGACGACAGAAACTAGCAATGCCTATGCTGCAGTGTTCAAGGGCAGTGTTAGAAACAGTCATGTAAATCACTGTATCAATACTTAGGCTGATATAAGGACTGGAGAAACAAGGACACTTCTTAAACAAAGTACAGAGGCTTGAGCAGAGCTGTGCAGTGGGATCTGAATCGGTGAAATCAAAGTGCCCAAAAGACAAGAAGATGATGTTGCTCTCACAAAAGGTGACACAGAGCTTTTTCTTTCTCACACTCCCCTCAAGCAGAGCACTCACACATGTCCTGTTTTTGAGGAAAAAAGTATCAGTTTGAGGTACTATAAATGAAAGCTGTTACAACCGAGTGGCTTTTGATACCTGTTTTACATTCTTTGTTCTCTGAGGTCCGAATCAGAACTGCTGACTGCAAACACCCTGCTGAAGTCTGCAGAAGATGAGGATTTACTGTAATCACTACAGCACTGGGCAGTGACCTAGGCTCATTCCTGAACTGTTTCCTAAGAGATATTAACAGCCTCAGCTGGGTGCTCTTTGTAGCTCTGGCAGAGGTCAGCTCTGTCTCTAAGCACAAATCAGAAAAGTAAATCTAGTCTAAACAATTCTTTGTACTGTTCCAGAAGCAATTAAAGGCACTTGGCTTTGTGTATTTCCCCCAGGTGTGAGCAGACACTTCCCACAGACAGTATGCACAGAAAGAGCTCAGAAAGCAGAGGAAAAGGCAAAAAAAACTGTTGCTTTGGGCATGTAAGACTGAACTGGCCAAAACAGTTCAGGGTCAGCTTATCCAGGCACTGACTACAACCTGTACTTAGAGAAAAACAGAGGTAAAACATTTCCAGTTCAATTCATCTAACTCCATCAGGCACTTTATTAGCAAGCTAATAGATCAGATACCACTTTTAGGCTAAATATTATTTAGCTAGGAATAAAAATTTAATGTGCTCCATCAACATGTCACCTAAATTCCTGACAGAGATATTGGCATGCAGGAAGCTAAAAGCATCCCTCATTCACGAGCAGTACCTTTGTAAACCAGCAATGGTATGAAAAGGAAGAAAGAAGAGAGTACAAAGTGAACTGTCACACATTTTTAAACAATTACTTTTCTTAAAGAACGTTTTATTGTTTCTTTGTTCATGGTTCTCCAAAAATGGAATAACAAATACAATTACTTACAAGTATTCCTATAATGTTAGGTATACTTGCTATACCTGAAAACTCCCACTGGTTTTGCTAAGAGGCGGCACCAACAGCCCTGGGAATTCAACACATGTCCGTGGATCTCCAGGGTATTTGTACTGGCATGTTATTAATTTTTTTAAACCAGGAATCTACCTTTGCAACTAGCACTGATGATAGAGGGGATGAAATCTGACTAGCTCAGAAAGTCAAGACTTTTTACATTTGTTCTTCTATATGGCCTTTTTCTGGATCAAAATCAACACATCCCTTCATAGTGCACCTCCCTACCTTTGGTGTAGCACAACTCCTTACATAGCTGTCACATTAGCTGAATAAAGGAAACAAACTGATTTAGGGAGAGTCTGGTTGAACAAAAAACCACCTTAATATATCCTGGCTTTAGTCTGTGGCTACAAATTGTAATCGCTGGGTTTATTGACATGCTACCTTCAAACTGCAAGATATTCCCAGAAACAAACTCCCAAAGCATCTATTTATAGAATTGATAGTGACTGGCAGAAAAGCAGGACTGGACTGCCCTTCCCTGGCATAGCCAAGACCTTCTGCACGCTAGGAAGCATACCCACTATTGTCATAGGATGCCAATAGCATGTGCCAGCACCAAACATGATTTTGCTGCAGCCTTGCAGCTTTCTGTGTCTGGTTTTTGAGTAGTGCCAATCACTGCTTGTCCCAGTCTGCCCTTGAACAGAAATCCTTTTCACCAGTGGCTTATCTACACCCATTCTTACTCTCCCATCAGTAGCAGCCAGCAACTTGCCTAATACAGAGAAAGTGCGGATGCATAAAAAAAAGGACAGTATTTTTATGCTTGCAGAGGTAAGACTTTTTTCTATAGCACTGTGACTCTGACGGTCATTCCCAGCCCCAAAGAACCCTATTTCATAGAATAATAGAGTGGCTTGGGTTGCAAGGGACACAGGTTGTTGCACCAAGCAGTTTGCATGAATCACTCCACCTTTTGAGTAAATTCCCCCACAAAAATCTATCACAATGGGTTTGCGCAGGAAGAAGCAAACCACAGTCAGGGGCCTGGACTTGGTGAGGCTGTGGAGGAGCTTGACTGCAGGTCATATTCAGAAAGCTGGAGATACCAATCTAGAATGCTTCTTAAAAGCAAACCAAAACTTTCTTTCTCTATCTCTGTTCCTTATGTAAACACCAGATGACCCTCACCTCCACCATCATGAGGGTTTATTATTTACCATTAGACTACCTTTATTTAGCATGGGAAACTGAGTGCACACATTTTCACTCTGTGCAAACATCTGCTCTGGGCAGACTGGAACCTGGAAGAAAGGTGTCACCCTGAGTGCTATGAAAGGAATTTTTTGGCACATGAATCCAGGCAGTGATCAGATTCCCTAAAACAGAATTCATCCTACAGCCTGAATTCCTCCCTGTGGATTTAAGGCTGAGAGAACGGGTTTTTCAGCCTAGAGAAAAGAAGGCGCAGGGGAGACCTTATCACCATGTTCCAGTATTTAAAGGGTGGCTACAAAGAAGACAGAGACTCCCTTTTTACAGCCACATGGAAAAGATGAGGGATAATGGGCACAAGTTATTCCTGGGGAGATTCTGACGTGACAAGAGGCAAATTTTTCACAATGAGAAAAAGCAGGCAGGAATAATCTCCCCAGGGAAGTGGTGGATTCTCCAAAGTTTAATACTTTAAAGATTCAACTGGACAAAGTACTGGGACATATAGTCTAGGTCATGCTTGTCTAGAAAGGTTGGGCCTTTCCCAGATGATCAGTGTGGTCCCTTCCAACCTGGTATTCTAAGATTCTGTGATGATTATACTACCAAAGAAGGGGGTCCCAAGGTTTCTATGACAGCATAAAATCAGCTTCTGGATCTTGGTGGGCCTGGCATGAGTTCTGTGCTAACACAAATGATTCAAACTTTTTTAACACTGCAAAAATTGTTTCTCTGCTCTCTCTGACAGTGTCCTGCAGAAGAGGTTAGGGCACAGGGAGAAGCTAGTTGCAGATATTTGGCCCTGAGGTGCCAAGCTCTCATTTGTAACAGGACTATCCGGAAGAATTAATTCAGCAGAAGATAGAGAACACTGAGATTTATTTCAAATTGTTTTCTTATACATATCTACAAGGGAGGGAATTGGCAGCTGGTTGTTCTCATCAATGAAATGCTAAGCAGGAGGAATTCTCTACTGGGTGGCTGACTGCTGTAAAGCCATTTTATGCCTTCACATGGCTTAACAGACCAGAGAATCAGAATTGCGAGGGTTTATTTAGCTAAAAAATATTAAGTATTCTGGTTTCATTAATAGTATCCTTTTGAACCTGTGAAGAGTCATTTAATGACTTACATATTCACTTATGTCCAAGATCCCAGCTGAAATGAAAGTCAAAAAGACCATGCCAGCCTTCAGCTGCTATCATAAAATCATTACAGAACATTCTATAATTAAGCCCTATTTGCAGTTGCATTTTAAAACACATCCTGGCCTGGCTGCTCTTGACTAAACTTGAGATGATTTGGCAGCGTTGTGCAGGATTACACACTGAAATTAGCCAAACGTGTGCAGGCCAGGCTGGAGGTGCTTTGGTTCTGCTATTCAGGACTAAATGTGCAGGCCAGGAGCCATGGCTTTGTTGTGAAATGGCAGGAACAGAGCTGTGAGAAGGAAGTTTGCAGAGTACCTGGGTGTGCTGCGGCTGCTTAGAGCTGGCACTCCCAGCCTTTTACTTTCCTGCCCACCAGACTATGTCTAAATATCTTGAGAAAAACAAGAAGCAAAACAATAGGTGACTATAGTGTGAATAATAAAAGCCTGGCTTCCCTCTTGGAACCTGACTGCTGCTCTTAAACTGACCCAGCTGCACTCTCACGGTCCAGGATGTCAGCACAACTGCTCCAGTGAATTAATACCTTGTGCTCACTCTGGGGACATCTACAACACCCTTTTATAGACTGTATTGTAAGAATGGGGTGGGCTTCTGGATCAGAAGTCAGCACTACCTTTCTACTCCAGAAAGGCAGATTCTGTATGATGCTATTGCAGCAACAACAAAAACAAAAAACCAAAAAGGTTGACAATAATACCATGTGTGGGATGTACTGAGCTGCCAGCAGTATAGTGCTTTGTTTCCTAGCAGGAGCCGGTACAGCAGACATTAGAAATACTCACTGACAGATCCTGAAGGATCTCTGATAGAGCAAAAAGTTTTCAAAATACATAACAGACTGTGTGACTGCAGGAGCTGACTCAAAGGCAAGAGACAAATTAGACCTGACTGAAACTCCATGGATTTTAGGCAGCTCCCTACAAAGAATTTGTCCTACAACAGAGTGCAGTTATTCTTTCAACACCGGAAGCCCTTATGTGTCCAAATCATCCCAAGCCAGTATCAGACTTCTTTTACTGTGTGCTTTGATTCTTAAGCATTACTGAGAGAAGATGAAAAAAGATATCATACAACCATCTTACGCAGTTCTTTTTTATAAGTAAGGTCAGTTCTTCAAAGGCTGGAGTGCTGTCCTGCTGCCAAGTACAACAGCACTGTCTTTCCCTTACTCCTCAGGTTCCCTGTGACAGAAGAGCAAAGCATAAGCCACGTCTGCTCCAGGCTGTGTCTCAGTGAGTACCATCCATCTGAAAATACATGTCCTTTCCGCCATGTCAGTGCAGCCTGCATTCCCATGGTTTCTACTCATCTTGGTTTTAGAATAGAAGAGTGAAATCATCAGGTGTGTCACACCAGTACTTTTCATCAGTTCAAATCTACTTAAAAATGGGCAAAAAAGGGGAAAAAATATATACTTATTACTGATTTATCTATTAATACTGGAGAACAGTTGTATCACTTGTGTTTTGGAAAAGGATCAGACACCTTCATAGTCAAACAGCACCATCCAACATATGGCAGTAGATGAAGGAGGCCTTTCGTCTCTCACATTCACTCTGAATCCTTCTAAATCATCCCTGCCGATACAATATGATCCTTGAGGATCATTAACATTTGTCAGAAGAGCAAATCTCTCACTTATGTAATAGGTTAGGTTGCACCAAACAGCAGGTATGAAAAGTTCCCTGGGGGAAGACACCTGCAGAGTCTGTTCCTTGACCTTCACCTCTGCTGCTCCTACAGAGGGATGCTGCTTGACTCAGCACTGCTTTAGCAGTACACAGGCAGAGTATGTCTCAGGATATGTCTCAGGAACAAAACATTAACTCTTCTGAAAAAGAGCAGCCTTATAGGTTCATTTGCCAAGTGATGCTTTTACTTCCAGTTGATCAATTGAAAGGCATCCCTGTTTAATGTAAGAAACAATTGAATACATTCCCCACTTACTCTCTTAGTGAATATGCAGACCTCAGACAGCAAAACATTTAAACAGAGATTGCTGTTGGAAGAGTTATTCTGTAAGGGCCCCTCAAATCACTAAAAACACATGTAAAATATTCTACTAATGAGCTGAGGTCCCCTTTGCGCAGCCTGGAGCACATTGTAACTCACATGTCACGAGTACAGGTAAAACTGTTTCTTCTGACTTCAGCAGGTCATCTAATTCAATGTATTCCATCTAAATGTAAATGGATTCAATACAAAACTTCCACCAACATTCTTACACCTAAATTTCTCTCTGATTTTCCAAGCAAATACAGACAGGAATTCCCAAGGAAGAATATCCAGATGGACTTCTCCACCTATAGATATGGGGATTTAGTTGTTCTTTAAATACAAGTAAAAAGGTAGAAGTGGATGAAGAGTTCTAGTATTTATCAGGTCAAATGTTTACATGCTACAGAAGGAAAAAGTATGCTATTGATCCCAGTATAGTAGCTTTCCTCACATCCTTCAAGGCTCATCTGCTCAGTGTATCAGGCACTTCTGTTATCCTGGGAGATAGTGGCTGACTTGCCAACAAAGTGGAGAAAGGCCACTTGAAATCTTTTTCTTCCTCAGGGTGGTATGGGCATACTCTCAGTGAAAACAAATATTCACACAGTACATCTCACTAACACCATCCATGTACTAGCAAGCATTTATTTCACACTAGAAAAAAAGGGAAGGATCTTGCCACTTCAAATGGGCAAGTGAATTTTTTCTTCTGCAGCCAACTGGGGCTCTTGGTTGGGATTGCACTGAGGTGCCCTTCCACTACACAAACATATTGGAAATTCTTGATTCATTTGCTCTTTCTCCAATCCAGAGTTCAACTTCCAAGAGTTTATAAAAGATCTGCTCTCCATTGGTGTTTGGAGAAAAGGCAAAAGAAAGCCTGTCTGTGCTCATACTATGTAATGACTGATTTACGTGGGAACTCACAGAACTGAAGAATTGGTCCCAAAGATTCAGTAGCTCACAGGAAAGCCAAGGAAACTAAGTGCCAGAAGGTTTGGAAGCTGAGATATGTAGTTACAAGAGCATCTGCCACTGTGACAGATAAAGTTTGAAAGCAAAGAGGGAGGGTATGGTTTGGAAGGAAGCAGATGACACTACATAATCAGTATGGTGCTGGGCAGATACAGCAGGATTTCATCTGGATTGCATCCTCCTGATAATGGCAACAAGAAGATGCAGACACAACCAAATCAGAGAGGAAAGGAAACCCACATGACATTTAACCTGCCTGACAGAAAATGGGACCTGCACATTTGCTTTGGGACACAGGAGCACAAAGTCCTCACTAGCAGTAAAAAGAGAACTTCTGCATGAAGTGATCACCTCTTGTTCAGCTCAAATCCCCATGAATCACAAATCCTTCTTGACCTTCCTGGTTGCTCTGGGCTACAGATTTCATTGCTAAACTCCCTACTCTTGAGTTAAGGTCCAGAAGTATTTTGGGAGTGAGCAAATCTATTTAATTTCTCCCAAATGTTTAACTTCAAAGTAATGGCATAATACCTGGCTCATTCTTTCAGCTCCACTAAACAATGCCAGGAAAACAGCTTACACGTACTTCAGTCATTCCTAACAAAACATAGTTAGCTCTTTAGCATACAGCCTCCTTTTTACTCAGCTTAACTCTCTTTTTTTGGTGCACATCTTTTTAGATACCCTTGGTTTATGCCTGCTATAGTACTCCCATGGAGAGCAACTTGCTTTTTATGAGAAACAAATAATTTTACATCTGATGTATTTTACAGCTGGAGCATTTCCTGAGTCCTTTCACTTCTGACTCTACCTTTTCTCCTGGCAGCCTGCACGAAAGGACACAGGCACCCACCTGCAAGGCGAGGTACTGGTCTTAGCTTTGTCTCTCAAAAGGCTGACTTTCTGTAATTTCTTCCAGTGACGGATACAGCTGGAAGAGCAAGGTAACCATCTCACTGTGCTAGGATGGTCGAAGTCGCCACGTAAGTACACTTAAAACCACCAAACAACAGTAAATGAGAGAGTTCTTACTTTCCTGCCAGAAGTAAGTCCCCCTGCTACAGCATCGCTGTTCAAACAGCTAGGTGGGCACTAAGTGTATTCAACAGGTTTGAAGCAGGAGGCTGAGAGGAAGCAGTTAGTGGTTTGTAAAGATAGGGAAAGAAGATTTTTTTTTTTTAGGATTTTCTGGAAAATCCTGAGAAACTAATCTGCTGCATAAAGGAAAAGATTTCTCTAGTGTCAGTCCCTTTTGGAACTCTTGCTCATTCGTCTGTGGTGAACTAACCAAGACCAACAGGATACCTCTGCAGGGTGACATTGAAGATGCCAGGGCAAACAAAGGAAGCAGGAATCTCTTGCATCATAAAAAGGTTAACTGGTTCTCCTTTGGAAAAATACTAGTTATTGAACTGGTTTCCACCAAACTCTGGGAGAACATTAAAAATGCCCCATGGTATTTTCTTCTTTTTTAAGAGGGACCTGTACACTGTTCATAGCCCCTGCTACAGTGTTAAAAAATGAGACACTGGCTGGTCACTCTCTCCCTATTGGGACAGGGTCTTGTTTGTGAACTTTTCTGGGATTCTGTATGTGATGGGAGGTACCATACAAAATGAGAGCCAATAGTTCAATGAATAAGGCATTGGACAGGATCACACAGCATATGATTTCAATTTCTGACTCTGGTACAGACTTCTGTATACCACCAAAATAGTCCCTTCAACTCTTTCTCTATATGCTTTCTGAGTAAAATGACAGTAACACCTCCTCACCATCAATTAATACTTCACCATAGAGGAATTCATGCCTATTTGTACTCAGTCCTGTACTAAGGAAGCTAGCACGGCAATGACAAGAGTGTAACCTAAGCAGCCACTGCAAGTCCCCTGAAGGATTTTGATACACAATCAATTGTATGCACTGGATGGCATTATTTAAGACAAAGAGCTTTAATGGCAAATATGGCCTTGCACAAGTTCCTGCAGTGCTGTAAACCTTGCTTTCAATGATTTTAGCTTTCATGGATTTTAAATGATTAAGCAAAAGTGTTACAATGAACCTTCACGTGGCCATTAATAAATGGATTTTACTTTAGAACGGGTTTCTGACTCAGTGTACCAAGAAATATTTGCATGTGAAATGAAATTTGAAAGAAAACAGGTTTGTTTATTTTAGAAGGCACTGCAGCCACCCACTACACAACTGAGTTTCCAGCACACCAGTACTGAATGCCAAGGAGCTTCAGGAAGGGAAACATAAACCAGAATTGGTAACTGAGCAGCTTAGCTTCTTTTCACATTAATCACCAAAAGTGGGCAGCACCATTGAAATAATACTGCATAAAATCTTCTCTTAATTCAGAAAGCTCCACTGCTTATTTCCTACTCAGTGTCTACACACAGAAGTCCCAGAACATTGCAGGAAACAACAGTAATTGTGTTTATCTAGAAAAACAGAAGTATTCTTCATGAACAGAATTAGGAGCTTTAGGGCCACGAAGAAGATGCTGTATTGTACATCTTCAGGTACTCAAGCAACAATTTTTTCCTTGAATGAAAAAACATCTCTTCTGCAGAATGAGCAGAAGTGTAGTAGCTGAGGCAAAAAAAACATAACTGCCATGTACAGAAAGCTAGAACACCATCTTTCTAACTAAAATATAGGTAGAAGTAATGTGAAAAAGAATCCTTGACAAACACAAGGAGATGAGCCCCTGGTTTAGCATCTTATCTGAGAGAGGCTGAGATGTATTCTGCTGTGTTAATATCCTTCCAGGGAAGCACTTTAATTTCAAATCTAGAAGGAACATCACCATCTCCTGAGTCATCAGCATCACTTCCTGCCTTTCTGTGTACATGTTCATAGGAAATCTTTCATCTGATTTTTTTCAAAGCTCAATCCCACTTGGCTAGCAAGCTCAGGCAAGATCCAGCCAACAACAGTATAGGCACAACAAGTTTCAACAAAAATATTTGTTGCAAGAACACTCTTTGATTCATTTGCCCTTCCTTGGCTGAACCTCGACTACACCCATCCTGATGCACACTTGTGGAGTGCCGTTGCCACGTCAGGATCCAAATTCAATTTCTGCACTCCCAAGTTACTCCTTCTGGCTTTGAACATTATCCAGGTGGCTGCACAAGGGGCTACAGAAATTACAGGGAGATGGCAGAGTTGGTGAAAGGACCTGCCTGAGAAGCAAAGAAAGAGGAGATACCCACACTCTGCCAGCCCATCCCCATCCGATCTGCCCACAATGTGCTGTTGTAAAGAGTTTGCAGTGAAGCTGGGGATTTGGCACTGACATGGTGTGGAACAGTCATTAGATATTTAAAACAGAGCTCAGAGAACAAAGAAGGGCTTTGTAGTACAAGGCAGCACTGAAAACCCTGAGCCTCTGCCAGCCAGCTTGCATGGAGTGTTTGCTAATGTACACTATGGAGTGCATTCCTCTCATTTGATTACATGACAGTTTTATACACCAGGTATATGCAGAGGGTTTTTCTTAACCCTTTCAGTCCTCTGCCATTCATAAATCTTACTCACAGTGGTTCCATTTCTGCATTTCTGCCATCTTGTACATACATGCAACTTCAGTCATGAAAGGCTGAGTGAGCATGTGCTGTGGGCAAGCAGATGTGGATGTGTATGTTAAAAGTGCTCTTAAACATGTTGCTAGAAACAGCAGAAGTGATTATACATGAAAGAATTAGAAAACTTTCCCTCCTTATTCATGTACAGTTTTCTGCATCTCTCTTGAATCAAGCAGTGAGTATGGAGAGGCTAGTTTAAAGGACCACTATCATTTGCAATCTGTATTGTAAAATGAGGGATGCAAAGACTGTCATTACAGCTCCCACTTGTCAGACAGGGCAGAAGGGAGCCAGGAACTGCTGGGTACCTAATGCCACATTCTACCATGTACTATATTACACGGTTTCTACTGTCAGATGATGATAGTCCTATATGCCTTTCCTAGTGAAGTTCTTTGAGATCTCTGGCTAAAACCTGTTGTTTGTAACCAAGCAATGCTCTATGCACTCAGGCAAAAGAACCTTTCATTTGTACGATGTGAGGCACACAAATGGACCAAGGCTGAAATTGTAGGGGTTTGGGTGCTTTAGGGCCAAGTAGTTGAGAAGCGCAAAGTACACTTATTTTCCTGTTCTGCTAATGCACAAAGTAACTTTTTTCAGCTGTAATTATAATAATACACAATTAAATTTTTTTCAGAAGATCTGCTGTGGTGCCTTTCATAAACTCTAAGCTGTAAAACTATTCAGTTATAAATTTAGAAGATAAACTCCTGTTAATTAAGTTAAAAGAATAAGAGAGACTGAAAGAGATGTTTGTGGTTAAACTCCTCAGCACCCATACTGCGCCTGTATTTTTAATGTTGGTAGCTCACAGACCAACATCTAATCAAGCCCACAGAACCTCTGCAAAGCACTTAACTAGGTGGGAATTATCTTCCTACTTAGCCACCCAGGGAAACAATCAGGAAATGAAAGTTAAAGTGTCTTGCCCAACATTTGGGTGTCAGAGGTAGCATTATAATTCATGAGGTTCCTACTCACATACTTAAAGTACTTAACAAAGCAGTGCTTGCCTTGTAGGTAGAAAGGAAGTGACAGAGAGAAAGGTAGTAAAAAGAAAGGAGTAAAGGAAGGGGAAGGGTATAGCAACAGAGTACACACAGGCAAAGAAGGCTGGTGCAACATGTGTGAGGAGTGGGCCAGAATAAAGGCAAATCAAGCCACCAACTTAAGCTTCTGTAAGTCACTCAAGAGGTTCTAACCACAGTGAGAGTGATTTCAAAATAGATCCCAAAGCACATGGGTGCACACAAAGGACTTAGGAGAATAGCAATGGGAGTACTTCTGCATTTTATACACATGAGCAGGCAGACACTTGCTGGAATATTTGTATGGGCTTGAGTTTGTAAAGAAAGAGAATAATTTCCCAAACCAGAAATTGCATGATTAGATACCACAAGCAGGTTAACCAAAAGACACAGACAAGAAGCAGCAGATGACTGGTTTCCGAACTAACAGTATTTTCAGTAAAGAATGACAGAAAATGTGATGTATTGGCAGAAATAACTTACAAAAAGAAAGCACTTTTTGAAGTTTCCACTTAAACACTGATAGCTGTTTAAAACTATTATTAGCTGTGAGATCCTTCTTTGGATGATAAGAAACTGTCACAGTTCTAACGGTATAAAGGAACTAGAAGCACCACAGAAGTTCTTACGGGAAAGTCAGATGTTTCATAAAGATGACACATTTGGACAAGTACCGGCATCCTGTTTTTGGAACTGTGTTTTACTCTTAATTACCTTTTCCAACTGTTAAGATTGTATAACTTGGAAATAATGTGACACTTCTGAAAGAGAAATATTTTCTATTTGAGAAATTTATTTTGTACTATGAGGAAAGGGGCAGGAAGTACTCAGATAACATTTCTCAGCAGGCTTTAGCTCTAATGATCACAAAATGCTGCTGCCTCAATTTAACATTCTGTTCTATGTGAATGTAAAAGACCAAGACTCATCTCACATTACTTCTCCTCCTAAAGGGTCATGATACACAGAGACACTTCTGCAACCACAGAAGCACACATTATTGCTATCTTCCCCATACCATTAGACATGTATAAAAGTGTGAGGCAGATTACCCTTGAATGCCAGGAGCGCATTTATGAAGCCTAATTATATACTGCCTTCAGTTCATAAACTGATAGCACTGTTCCCAGCCATCTGAATTCCTCAGCTCAAATAAAAGAAAAACCCTGCTGCTTAGTCAAACACAGAAAAAATTGAAGTGATGCTGGCAGAGGAGGAGAAATTTAAGATATCCTAGAAATTATGCTGTATTGAAAGAATATGACTGCTGTCACAGTGGCAGAGCATTAAGGTTTGCCTGACTCCCTGATGTAGGAAGCACAAACAACTATGACAGCCAAAAGAGCTGATCTAGATGGTGACTCTTAAGGAACATTGCCCCATTGTGGTGTCCAAGGCCATGGACACAGTAGCGTCCAACTGTGAGGACTAGGATCATACTATGATGTCCACCTTTTTGGCATTAAGCTTTACTTTCACTAGTTGCTGCATTTGAGATAATTTGAAGAGGTTTGAGCTCACTTTCCATGAAGTGTCTTGCTTCCTAAACAACAAGCAACCTCCCCTAGCACAAGTGACCGTACAAATTACGTTGTTCAGTTTAAGGCCTTCGGATCTTTTCAGGGAGATAAATATAAGAATTTTGACATGTGAAAGGAGTGAATCTTCAGAACTCTGTTAGAAAAAGGGCTAACGGTGGCCATAAATTTCAGTGTCTTCAGGAAACTCCTTTGTAATCCTGTACAGTGGTTTTGAGCAATCCCAGGCACAGCTAAAGGCTGGGCGGAGAAGAGATTCAGAGCAACCCTGCAGAGAAGGACTTGGGAATGTTGGTTGATGGAAAAATGAACATGAGCCGGCAGTGTGCACTCACAGCCCAGAAAGCCAACCGTATCCAGGGCTGCATCAAAAGGAGTGTGACCAGCAGGTCGAGGGAGGTGATCCTGCCCCTCTACTCTGCTCTTGTGAGACCTC